>JAIPRN010001759.1:0-39712 GCA_025469175.1 Geopemphigus sp. TES_GeoC_2020
CACACACACACACACACACACACACACACACACACACACACACACACATATATATATATATATATATATATATATATATTAAAATAGAAATTACTAATTATAGTTGATGCCAATCGTCGGTTATTTGTTTATAGTATTAAAAACATTTCTAAAAATGAACTTTAATCAAATCGTTTTAGAAAAGACAGTATTGTACAGGTACAGCAATAATGAAATATATATACTATATATATAGTGACTCGTTTACAATATTTCGTAAAATATATTACGTTTCATTGACATTTTATATTGTTCTGAGACTACTTTTGAACAAATGCACACGCTTTTCGTTCAAATGTGATCCAGTATTTTCAATATGATAAGCTCTTTTTATTGCAAACTCGACAAGTGTTTATTAAATTTGAAGGTTGAAGGTTTATAAAGAGAGAAAGAGAAAGAAATAGTGTGGATGTTTATATTACATTCTTTGCAAGTACGGATGTTTTTCATATACTTATGGTTTTACATTAGTAATAACAAGCATTTAGCAGTATACGCATCTGTTGTATATCTTTTAGATTTATTGCGAAACGAATAATGTAACGATTTTACAATAATGTATTTTTTTGTTTGTGAATAATTTTTCGTAAAGTGCTACAAATTATCCAACTGCAAAGTTTAATTTCCTCACGGTGTTGGTAGCAAATTGCATCTATTTAGTTCTTTATTTGTAACGTATTTAAAGATAATAGTTTTCTTAAACGAACAGAAAAATTGTCTTTTTTGTTTATTTTTATGTATTTATACGTATGGACGATATCAAGCAATTCGATACGGTTAAAGTTTGTTAAAAAAAAATAATCAATGGTAGCGGAACACCATACAATTTTTGAATGATTATAATTAAAATTCAATGAAATAAAAGGAACGAGTTGAATTTTAAATTGCTGAGGTAAATTTTAATATAAATTGGTATATTAATTAATTTGTATTAAATTATTAATTTATAATTAATTATAATTATTTAAATTATATAAATATTATAATTATTTATTGTGTTAAACACTTGTTTTTACAGCACAAGTACTCCGTTTTTATAACTTATACTATTTTTCTGTAGTAAATTGTACTTAGTTTGTACTTCCTTTTACATAGTTTTTGATCTTTCAGTAATTTTTTTAAATGGATTTTAAATGGTTTTTTTTTGTAATTTCTTTATTTTTTATACATTTTCAAAATAATTTTGATTATTTTTGGCACATATAACCAGCTTTGCCACTAAAATATAGCTTAATTTTTCATTTATGGTCGCTTAAGGGAACGAAATACGGTATGGTATGTTATTTCAATATAAATGTTTTGCTTTCACAAAATTGTAAGATTTTAGTTTAATTTTAGTTTTATAAAAATAAAATTATAATGACTTGAAAACGGTCAAGATGTATTTAGAAATTAAAATTTTCACAAATAAAATTCACCACAGGTAAAATTTGTTAAAAATACGGAAATTACAATACGTTTTACTGATTTAACAGATATTTTACATCTACTGCATCTGCAGCTTGATAATTTAATTTTTATTCGGTATGAGTCAAAATTATAATACTATCTATACAGATAGTTCGAGGGAGAATGTTTTACGTATTTCCTATTTACCAGTGTTTCTAGAATAGTTTGGTCTTATCGCAGACTTGGTTATGTATTTCCCGTTCAGCAAAGTAAAATCAAAGCTTTGAACGTCACGGTATAGGTACTCCTACATTGCGAAATGGAATTTGATAGAGTAGTACATGAACGAGGTATTTATATTAAGAGGTAGCTTAAGCATTTCTGAATTTGTGTGGTTTATGCCGTCGAATATATTACGTTATGTGTAAATCGAGGGAAATTTCTAAAATCTACTAACATATTATTGACAGCAATGTATAAGCAGTATTCGTCTAGAAATTTCAAATGTTTAAGCTTATCGTACGAAATCGTTGTGATAGTTATAGCAATAAAGGAATTTTTTGCGATAATAATGAAAATCACGAAAACAAATGAAGACTATAGGTATTAATAATGTCCTTGTTATAATGAACTCTGATGTTCGCTTGTATTCATAAATGTTTCAAGAGTGATTTCGCGAACAGAATAATACGATTTGGTGAAAATCAGTTTACAAAAATATTACTCTATGATGAAAAACACGTTATCCGAAAACATATTTAGTGTAATACAGAGTGATATTTAGACTGTTTCGGGGAATATCAATAATTTTAGGTAAATTTTGTTTAGAAATTGAATTTTGATCGTATACAATGTACGCAACTACGTATATATGTACATACAATTCATAATACTGTATCTTTGATCAATATAATTCTATCCATCAATGATATTTCGTCATTTCTGGGAACATTGTACAAAGGCACGTGCATAGTTGTTATGGCCACTGATAACGTTTATATAATTTTTCACCGGTTGCTCTGATTTGTATGTTTGCATTGACAAGCGTATTAAACAAGTGGTCCCTGAAATTATGTTGAACATAATTAGCGACCGATGTCATTTTATCTATTGTATATGATCTAGGGGACAAATTTAAATGCTCCCGTAAGCGATAAAGGTATATTAAGATATTAGTGGTCAATAAAAAAAAATGCACGAAAATTAAAGAACCGTTAATAATAATTTCTTTTGTAAACAGTATTTACGCAATTAACGCTTATTTTGATACGTTTTTCGATTTTTCTAAAACCGTGCAAAAAAAAAACACGTGCGATTTCAACATGATTAAATTTCTTTTTCCTTGTAATTTCAAAATATTTGATTAAATCATATTCACCAAGCACAGAGTGTGTGTTTTTTAAATGACTATTTTATTTTTAGATATTGATTAACGATACATTTTTGTTTTTTAATGAAATAATTTTCATTTAATCGGCAAATATTTATAAAAATTTACGTTTAAAATGTTGGATTAATAAAATCATATTAAAGGTAGTCAATATACAAAAATAACAAAAAGAAGTTTGTTGCTGATTTTACAGAAGTATGAAATAAAACTTAATAAGTTACTTTAAAAATTATAAAAAAAAATTCAAACGTTATAATTTCGGAGCCCGGGTTATAAATATATGTATTATAGTTTATCATCGATGTAGTCAGGTGTTATATGAAATGTAATTATGAAGTAAAAGGTTTTCTATTGGTTAATATTTATAGGTTTTTCAATATCCTATAGGTTTCGGGTTTAAAATAAGTAGCTGTTATGTATTTTTTCGTTGGATACGAATGCTATTAAGCATATGTATATAATTCGATCGTGAAATAATAATAGCGTAACATAAAAACATGCTCGAAACTCGGGAAGAGAAATAATAATAACATCTAATAATACAAGCATTTTGTTCTCTTCTTTTTTAAGTAAAATACTTATTAAAAAAAAAAAGATATAACTAGTAAACTTAATGCAGTGTTTATTTAAACTTTGTTTTATATATATATATGTATTGGGCACATCATGACATTATAAAGAATCTTTTGTTAATGCAAATTTCTCTGTAAATGAATATTGTAATGTTACGAAATAAGCGTTTTTGTATTTTTAATTATTAAATCGATTTTTAATGAGTTCTTCTTTCTCCTTTTTATTTTAACTACTTAATATATAGTTAATCGAATGATCGAAAATTAAGAAATAACGATATTTTTTCAACGTATTAAGTTTGCGATTGATTATATATGATACTAATGGTAACGCAACAATTAGTTCAGGGGACAATATAGTTACTAATGACAATATAGTCAAGCAAGGTCAACTGGATTATTTAGGAATAATAAGATTAGAACTAAATTTTTCAAAAAAAAAAAACATTTAGTGTCACATGTTTCTAAATTTCTCAAATTAGTTTTCAACGTTATTTAATATTATATTGTTACAATAAAATGACAGTTGGATCCCCGCCTTAATCATAGTCTATAAAAATATTTTATATATTGATCTCGTTGTCGTCAGTTTTTTTTAATCTATGACTACTTTATCTCCTATGATTCAAATGTCCTCATAGCATGTTAGTTGCGTCTCGAATAATTTTCAAAGACGAATTGCGTCGAGAAAGTTTTTCAATACGATTCCTGTATATTATTCGAGTGCTTTTAAAATTAAAAATTGTTATTTTCCGGTAACACGAACACACTTGGACATTTCGATGATTTCATTGTTTTTATTTTTTAACAAAACATAATTTTAAAATCATCGGTCTAAAAAAATTAAAAATGAAATTATGTCAAGAATTTACGAGAAAAAACTAAAACTCGTAACTCATATAGTATAATAGTTACAATTATATAAATTGTGTTTAGCCCAAAAACATTTTTTAGATTTTAATAATCGAAACGATTTATAAACGGTTTAAAATATAATTATCATAATTAATACAATTCGTTAACATTTTGATTAAATCCAATAATAAAATAAATTGTTAGCAAAATTAAGATTTATCTGCCTAATCCGTTGATATAATTAAAATGATCGAATAATTTTATAGTACTATAATGCTTAAAACTGTTAAGAGAGATTGATTTGAAAACTCGATGAAAGGAATGTTACTAAATAAGATCTGGGTATTTATTTAATATATGGTCTCATTTTATCTGAATCATAATATATACAAAGTTGTTTATATATTTAAAAACACATTTTTTATTTACAAAGAATAATTATATTTCGATTCCCATTAAATATTTAGGAATTACATATAATTTTACATAAATAAGGTTTTATATGTTTTACAAATAACAAAAAAAATTACTCATTAAATGGAATTAAATGTTAGATATCTTATTTTACTCGAGTTTTCATTTTTAAACATAGTTTGAAATTCGCTTATTTTTATTAAAATCTTATGGTACAAAATAATACTAAATTATGTTTCTTATAAATACAAATTAAAAAGTAAAACGCATTTTATTCCGATTTTTTTCTTAAATTATTGAACACGAATTTTCCTTTAATACTTTTTTCCTTAATAATATCAACACTGTGAATATTATATACCATAATATTGCATTATATTACACTTATCTTTGACTTGTAACTTTTATGTTGACTTATATTATATAACCTACAACTTGTATTCTATGAGAATCAAAAATATAAACTTCATCGAACCGAGAGTTCGCGTAGAGGGGTGTCGGAATAAAGTTGTGTTTCATTAAAAATTTTATGTGGAACTTCGATTCGACCTCAATCCCGTAATAATTCATTTATAAACTAGCAATATAACATCCTAATACTCCTTTTGAACTGAAATTGGCCAAGACGTCTCCAAATGTATATATATTTATATTTGTGTGTATACTATACGAATTGTTGAAAACTTACTGCTATATACTCGCTCGGCAGCTTATTCGATATGATGATAATAGCTTTGTTAAATTAATATTATGATTTAAATAAAATGTATTAATGTGACAATACCTATATTTTTATCAATCAACCATAATGACGTAGAAAAAAGTAGATTATTTCATAGCTTTTGTATTGTGTGCAACACAACGAAGTTTACCTAGAGTGTAATTATCAATGAACCATTGGACAACATCGTTTGCATTGTCGGGCATAATTGATTTAACTTTTTGAACGCATCAGGAATTTTCTCATTCGGTTAATGATTAAGACAGCATAAATGTTTGTAGGAGGTTCATACATGCTTGGGTTTATTAAGTACCTAAATAAAATATTAAAACATATTTGGGCCTTGAACCGTTTATGCTTCGGTGAATTATGTTATTTTTGAATATTTTATATTTTTAAATTATTTTAGAAATTTAGGATACACTGTTTATTATTAACGGTCAATGAGAAATGGACATTTATTTTTATTAATAATAAGTACCAATATAAAATGAAATATTTTAAATTTAAATTATATTGCACGAAATTATCTTCAAAAGTATTTAAATACAAATTATTTGAATTTTTATTACAAATATTTATAAAATATTATCTCCAATATTTTATTTAAAATAAATTTGCACAAATACTTTATAAAACTAATGATAGCATGGGGGGTACTGAAATTGAAGTATAAAATCGTTATGTAGCACAATTAGGTTTTATTTTCGGACTGGGTTATTGTAGATTACATTTGGAAGTTAATTGTACTACTTCCTAACAGTATTATTTTGATATTCAGAAAGGATATCTAATCATAATATGTATTATAGGGTAATTGTTGAATTGAGCGTTAAATACCTAAAGAGGAGTTTAAGATTATGGCTTCTAAAAAATAACTTACTGGTATTTGGAACGTAGAACTTTTTGAAGTAAGTTTAATGTTTATAAACACAAATAATAATAATACGATTTCATAATTTTAAATTGATCCGCCTTTTATAATATTTTGCCATTTCATTAGGTGCAGTTGATGGCTTAACAGTTTGATATTAATTTGCACATTATATATAAATATCAATAAGTTTGTTAGCGTGTCATTCCTATAAAATGTTTTAAGACTTCTTAAAAGAACGTTACATCTGCATTTGTTTTCTCTGTCTACTTAGCGAAAGCGTAGCAAAATTATGCTACGTAGTTCATAAATTGTGATATTTAAGTTGAATTTATAATTTAATCAATTATTATATCATTTAAAAAGCACAATATATTTTTAATGGATCGAAAGATAATACATTAATATTTATAATATAAAAATTGGGATTGCAATTTTACAAAAGGGACGTATACATTTTATAAAATATTAGCTGGCGTTTCAAGTTTTTCTTTTTTTATAAAACGAAAATTATGTAATAAACGATATTTAACACAAAAGACAGTTAGTTTTTAATAATATGCTCATTTTCTAATTGGTAATTGGTGTTTAAACTTTAATTTTAACATAAATGTTAAAATTAGAGTTCCAAAATGTTTGATTAGTTTAATACAATTGAGAATACCGGATTACCAAGGTTTTTTTAATATCAAAAATATGTTAAATCATATTACACATTTTGGATATTGATTTGGATATTGGTTTACACGCGTAAACCCGTCCACTGATTGTGTCGCTATAACCGACTGAATAATACGGTATTTTATGTTATTTACCGTAATAAAGATACTCGACACGGTAAAGTTTGAAATTTCGTTATATATATATATTTGAATTTTCGAAAACATGAAAACATTTGGCGCGTTAAAATATTATGGACGTGCTTTATAGACATCGCGTTTTCAATTCTTCTATTTTTATCGAAACCATACCATTCCTGACGGTAATAATACAACATCTTAAAAGCTCATTGGTCCGTGTAATAAAATCCGGCCTGATATTGAACTACGTATACGTGTAAACTTTTTTTTTCATGTGTGGGACGGTTTTTTCCATTATTCCGGTTGAAATCATTATATTTTTCTATCTCCTCCTATTTCTTTTTTTTTTGTTAAATATTGATGAATAGTATGTGTGTATGGGTTCGCCATCTGTTGAATGGCCTCTGTGAGTATTCGTATTATAATTATAAATTATATTCGTAAATCGAGCAGATCATAATAGTAATATTACGATCAATTAGAAATATTAATGTATTATTATTATTCTAATGTTTACGTATGGTAGTGGTGGAGGAGAGAGGGAGACAGATGGCAGTAACTTGGGGTCAAATTGTTGTAACTCGTATCATGTATTTAGATAGATTTCGACATACTAATATTTATAAGTTGTAATTAAAAGCATATTTTTACTAATTTGTAATTAATTAATACGATATAATTTAACAATTTTAAGTAATTTTAACATATTTAATTCTTGAATAGAAAAAAATTCGAACACACCTTATACGAAAACTAGGGTAAGGAAATTACATAAAAGTTATGTACTTAAATATGAGTTACGTTAGATACGTATCTCAGTTGCTTGATAGATACAAGTTACATTAAACATTTAGAAAATATAAAAATCGTATTATTTTTATCACTGTTTATTTTTTATTTTTCGCTTAAGTATAAACCATTTAGGTCCCTTGCCACAATCATCGAATGCCATTTGTTTTCGTCTATCGTTCTTTCAAATCCATTTTCTAACTCCCACCAGTAGTAAATCTTGTTGTACCCGATCACACTACTGTTCACTGGGACGTCCAAAAGGAATTTTCCTGTTAGGTTTTCACCGCGTTATTTGATTTATCATTTTTTCCTCTACGTGTCAAACATGACCTATCCCCATTCTATTCTTTTGCGTTTTAGAATTGTTTCGTAAATTGTTGACGTATGTTTAAAGGCACTGGCTTCGAAACTTGCAATTAAATACATGTTACCGAAGCATAATTCACAACGTTATTTAACGTAACTCGATCACCTCTGGCTCTACGAGTACAACCAAAAGTAATCGTGGAAATTAATTTTATTTTTAAGAGTTGATGTGTAATTTACTTGTGTTTTATTAATACATATTAAATCCAACAATTGGCGTAAGACAAATGGTTTTTGTTTCTATCTCTGTTGATCCGAAAACAATAAAATATAATAATAATATTTAAAAATATTTAGACGATTATTCGATTTATACCACCAAATAAACCCGTGCACCTGGCATTCACCTTGTGACCTGACCATTAGTTTACTATTCAGTTGAATAGCATTAAAAAAAAAACTGTAATTCCATTAAAAGTTTTATACATAAAAATAATATATTGTAATATGATATTAATGTGAAGTTAATGGTAATGAACTCGTTGTGATTTAAATTTAATTAAATATTCTTATCAAATTCATTGTTATTCCAAAATATTTTTTAAAAGTATAATGTTAATTTTTGTTTCTTTTTGATTAAAAACAATTTAAATGCTTTTCGAATTACCGTGACGTATAAGAGTTACGTATTTTAAAACCTATAATAGATTTTTAAAATGTTTGAATCTTGAATATGTAAATTAAATTTTATAACTTATGATAATATATTTGAATTTTAAACGAGTTTTATAATACTTTTAAAAAATAATTCAATTAAGAACAGATTAGCGTATCGGAAAACCGTCAAATTTGCCTACTCGTATACAAATATTTATAATTGAAATATTAAAATAAAAAATATTTTAACGTGTATAGAAAGATTAGAATAACGCGGGTACTAATTGAAATAATAAATTTAATATAGTTTATGTAATCAAAAATATTATTATAACTTCCATATATTTATATTGGACATAATGTATAATAAAATATTATGTCATATCGCATTATCGTGATTGTATTGTTCGTGTGTTTTGTAAGAAATACAGTAACATGATAAAAGTTTCTAAAAAAAATTTTAAGAAAATAAAATAAAAATAAAACGTAAAAGAACAGTACACAATACATACATGAGATAGTTTGGTGTTAATAAAATACGAGAGTCAAGTATAAAATTTGAATCAGGGGTTTTCAATTTTATTAAGTGCAAATTAAGTTTTATCTATTTATAAAAAATAATTTCACTCGATGATATAATTTTGAAAAGTGACCCTATAAATTATGGAAATAATATTTTTTAGTCTTCTAGAATGTACTTTGTTTAGAATTTACTGACAAAATAAAATTGATTAATCTATTTAACGAATCGTTGTATTAATTATAGAAACGTTTCAGAATACGGATATTACATAAACGACATTATTATACATCATCGATGATTAAGATTATTGTGAAAATTTTTTTCAAAATTATATTTATTTTCGATTTATATAGTAAATAATATAAGTTTCCTTATAAAATGTATGATTAGTTATTACGAATAAAAATAATATTTTAACTGATAGATAATATTTACAGGAATACTTTTTCTTCGGATATTTTTATTTACATTCGTGAAACATATGTGGTTTAAACATTATTTTATTTGAAAAAATCAAAATCGTTTATTCAATTAATACAATTAATGAAAATAACGATATTATAATTGAAAATCGGTACAAAAAGCGTTTGAAACTCAAATAGAGTAAAGTGCTTTAGGGTCAAAGAAATAATATCGTAATAGATTAATTTTAGCCGAAACAGTTTTGTTTCATTGTGTTGAGACTAGCACGTACTTAATTGGGTCGATCGGGATGTGTATCTTATACATAGATAAATATACATATGTGTGTGTGAGTGTGTATATTTATATAATATTAGATTAGTGAATAGAGCCTATATAGTGAATCTAGTGTTAACTGTTATATATATATTTTTTTCTTTCTTTGTTTTATTAACATTTGTAAATTTGAATAGAATAGGTTGTAGGATTAATGACGGTCAACGATGCTTTTAGTTAGAATTTATCGTTGGAAATAAATTGTTCGAAATTATTGGTAAATTATGGCGTTAAATATTATTATGCGAAGGTTTACTATGGATTTACTACGACGTGTTTTTTGATTTTATCTGTGAACGTTTTGTCGTATGAGAATATAATGTGACAAGGTCTTCGATTTTTCAGTTGTTTAATTCGCAATTGTAGAAAGGAAAATAGTTGAAAAACTATCGACACGTCCAATTTTCTCAAAAACAAATTTCTCTTTTATTCAAAATTAACGAAACCCGAAATTTTGAATAGTTATACATTTTACTATTATTTACATATATTACAAACATTTGGAAAAGAATTATAAGCTAAATATAACGTTTTGACAATTTCAATAAATTTTTATTTTTTAATTTTTAAAAATTAAATAATTTTGAAGTTTGACAAATTAATACAAATTTTATCATATGATATTAAATAAATTTCACAAATCATAATTATTTGTTTGTAATCGTTCGATGTTTGACTTTGAAAATTTAGAAAAAAATTGTTAACATATCTGATTTTCATAGAATTATTATTTTTTGTGTTACATTTATAATAAAACATTATTATTAAATACGTATTTACTTTAGTAATATATATAGATTATTGAATTATTCTGAAAAATCGATAGTTAAATAAAACAAAACAATTTTTGGTTTTTATTTTTAAATATTTATAAAATTTTAAATTTAGGCTGTTTTATTATATTGAAATCGACTTAGGCATACATTTTTCGCAATGTTTGTTTTAAAATATAACAATACAAATATAATGTTCCGTAGTTTATGTAACTTGTTTATAGTGTGAAGTTCAGATCTAAGTAAAAATAAGAAGATTTTCAATTAGCATAGAGATAGAATATGCTTTTTTTATCTGGATAAAGGTGTTTATCTAGATAATATAGTAAATTTTAGTTATAGGTAAAACAAATAGAATAATAGAAAAAAACTAGAGATAAAATCATTAATGGTCACGTTCATTCAGATATTTTCCCAAAGACATGAATATTGACATTTTCAATAGCGTCCATGAATGTTACGTTAATGTGACAATGATTTATTTATCGAAATAAGTATACGTTTTATCTTAGGTAAGATTTAAATCAACAGGTAACAATTAAATATTTGTTCCCATATTTATTTCGATAACATATAGGTTTAAGTTAATGTTTTTAATTATGATTAATAAATTGATCTAGATATTTGACAACTCTGCCCATTTGAATCGACATTCACAGTACGCGTTACCTTTTTTGTTTTGAGTTTTTTTACTGTATTTTATAATTATTATATCGTCGTTCTTTTGTAATACGCACATAATTCGAACGAGCGGACAAATAGCGTAGATAATACACATACAGTATTGTCGTATAATTTTAATATTCAATAACAATTAGCACTCGCGTCCTATTAAAGCGAGGATTATTACAAATTGTTTAGAGCTCCATCAGGCGTATATCATTTTAATCTAACCAACGATACGAATAATGTCATCACTCCTCCGCTAAAATTCACGGTAAATGATCACAGACACCTATGTTTAAATGTACTATGTAGGTTTTTTCAAATAAAATGTGTCAACACGTGGGTATACATCAACTGTACTTTATAAGTACCTACCAATATATATTTCTGTTTTTCTTGTGTGTTTCACGGTTTAAAAACTATTTATATTAAACTTTCTAAATTTTTGTGTATTTTTGTAAATTAAAGTCCTTAAAAACGCTTATCTAACAGTTATGTTTACTGCATAAAATAAAAGAAATTTATAATATTTATATCAACGTAAATAAATTATGTACATAATATATTTAGGGATATTTAAGGGAAATCGTGAGGAAACGATGGTTGTAAGAAGGTTGTTTGAGAGTACACTCATATATAATATCTATTACACGCCATTATCTGTTATGGTCGCTACAATACCTACCAATTCATAAACCTAACTGTGAAGGCAACTATTATTTTATCCTGTTTTATAGTCAGTACTCTACTTAAAAAAATACTGAGGTAGCGACGATTTTGTTCATTTCCTATCCTTAACATCTATCGACTTCAAGTGTAATTTTTTGGAGTTACACTACTTTTTTTTGAAACATGTTTCTAGAAGATGTAATATTATAATTTACACGAACTGAATATAAGTACTTGTCGTCAGTGTTTGAAAAATTATTATCGTTTATATACTCTTATTGTTAATATCATATATAGCTTAACAACATTGTAATATATTCCCAATCGCATAATATGCAATAGTTCGCTGAAATCACCAATAAATTCGGTTTTCGAGAATATTGTTTGGAAACTTGAATGTGCTTTAAATGTATACATATTTTTAAAAGTAATTTTAATAAACTGTTTAAACTAACGCCGTTAAGTTATAAATATATGGTGTAAAATATAACTAAATAACTACGTTAATATATACATAACGTAAATTATTAAGTTGAAAGTTCTAATTTAATTTTTAACGTTCTCATTAGTTAGTGTTTAGTTTTGAAAATGTAGTAATACCTTTGACCATAAATAAACTGTATGTAAAATGGTGTTTTCAAAGTCGTTTGTATAGATAATTTTTGAGTTTAACGTTATTTTTTATTTGTCATTTACGCTAGCTTAAACGGTTAAGAATAATATTTTAGGCCAATCAGGAATATAAACCAAACAGACAAAACCGGTAATACGTTTAATTGAATTAAATACGTTATTTTATGTAATTTATAAAAATATGAGAACTAAAAATAATTTTTATGTAAACTGTAACATAATTTACGAGATTTGAAAAGCTTTATGATAAATTCAAGATGCGTAAATTGAAACGTATTAAATATGCATATATATTGTTTTTCTGATAAATATATATATTATGATTTTAGGATCATTTTTCAATTATTTAAACATTTTTTTGGTGGTTTCGATTATTCACGACATTTTGATAAAAATATATATAAATATGTTACAATAGTATTATATTATAATGGAGTTAATGTAGCGAACATTAGCTTACTTAAGATAAATAGAAGAAATATTTTTAAGATATTTAGTAATTAATTATTCAACATTTTTATCAATTATTATTTACCTATTGAGAAATATATATAATAATATTGTTTATAAAAGTATTCGTAATGTTTGGAAAAATGCGTAGGAAATATTTAGTTTTTTTTTTTAAGTCTTTTTGAACTTTTTTGATGCATAATCGCATTTGATCTGAATGCTAATAATGCTATTTTTCTACCTTACTATGCATTTGAAAATTCACTTTCAATGTTATGATAGTGTTATTTGATAAACCTTTTTCGTGCGAGTGATTACTAACTTTTGTAAACATTTCTTCTAAGTCGTAACTCAGTTAAACTTAGCCGCATGCATAAATAGCCTTATTTCAAAAATATATTTTTGTAGGTTAGGGTGTTGTAGAATTTAACATATATTTTTGATTATTTTAATTGATCTATTAGTGATATAGAAATTTGTTTCACCTATTGGAGATTTAAAAAATAAATCATTGATCTTACAAATAAAAAACAAGGAAGTGTAAATATTTGGTGGAATCAGTCGTGTTACTAGGTCGATTAATCATCAAAGGAAAATTACGTGAAAAAAAAACTTATTTAAAAATAAATGTGATTATAATTATATTAAATCCTATTAATTATTCAAATATTAATTAAATATGCATATATTTACTGCCGGGCTTATAGAAAATTAATTAAACGTTACCATTACCATAATTTGATTAGAGAATTATTACGATGTAATGCATATAGATTTAATTTGCTAAATTGCTCAAATGGCTGAGAAATTCTAAGTATTTATCATGTATAATTATGTATTCTTTAGATTATACTTGAAGTTATGTTATAATGTTATTTTAGTTTTTTTTGATAGTCATTTGGACAAATTTTGGGTAAAAACATTTTTTTTATTAAGAAAAATAAAATAAGAATGAAAATTTGTACGGCTGTACAATAAGTAATCAAGGAAAAAATAACATAATCAAAAACAAAATAACACGAATGGTTTGAGAAAAACCAACCATTATTAGCACTTCTACTGACTTTTATGGATTCGGGTATTTATTTAATTAGTTAATACATAGAATTGCATATTTTTTTAAGAAATAACGGTATTTAAATGCATTAAGGTAGGCGAAAAAGATTTCTGTACCAGTCGAAAAATATTGTTAAAATTCGGCTCTAGAGATTTTATGCTGTGGAAGACGGTACACAAAAGAGTTAGAGATTGGGATATAATTTAGTATGCTTTATTACTTAATTATATACTTACCTTATATTACTTAATTAAATATTAATCTACAAATTCTCAAAAAGAAACGAATAAAAAAAATTTTGAATAGTTGTGTCAGAAAATTTTAAGCCAGATATATTATTACTATACTTACATCGTACGACCGACAGTTGACATTCTTTCGAAACAACTTTTTGAAACCCGAGACTTTTTAAGATGGACGATTATCTCGAAATGGCGGTCCCAATTGCTATTTCAAGCATGCACTCTGCGAAAGTTGAGGTGCGAAAAACAAGAATATTAGATCGTTTTAAGTCATTCGGACTACTGTTCGACTGTCAAGTTTATGAAACAGCAAACATAATCAACGAGTAAGTAGTAATCTGTTTGAATTACTACACGATATATTTATATGAGAATTGGATACACAGTAGGATTTTGTAACGTGACGGTTGGATAATGATCTATGCGACGAAGTGTCAATTAAAAATCGTACGGACGTTAGAAAGACAGCGCGACATTTTAATGATTGGACGAAGACAAAATTGACGACATAAATGTGCGTAAAGTAAATGAAATTAAAGAACGAGAAAATGGAAGGCGTAAATGGGAATAAAGAAGTGTAATTATACGATAGTGGACGATCGATCGACAATAATTATGCAACCGAGAGTGATGAGAATGATCGGAGAATCCATTCAGCGGTACCCAGAACATCGCATTGGATTCCATAGAATGACATGGTTGAAGTGACGAAACAAGTCGAAGAAACTAAAGATAGAAAAAATAAACGACGCTACAATTGGTAGACGGACAATTTTCTCTCGGTTTCGAAAAGCTTAACGATGGCTACGGTTTGTTGTGGTCCACGGAGAGTATAAAACCTTCGTCCCGACCGTTAATGATCACCCGGATGGTGTGAACGTCATCGGTTGTCGCGAACTTTCGTCAGGAAGTGTCAGACGTTCCTTGTTCCGGTTTACCGTTTTTGCTTTGAATTTTTTATTTTATATTTGCCGTATTGATTTTTTCGTACCGAATTAATTTTTTTTTTATTTTATTCGTTTGTTTGTATAAATCGCGTCTTTATTTTATTTTATTTTATTGCATTTACTCAATTTATGTATTTTATCCACTATCGTAGAAAAAGAATTTATGTTGTAAAAGCGAGGAAAAATTTAAAACGCCTAAACACAAAAGGATTTGGCAATATTATTCATGGATCGCCACGAAATATGCAATACATATTAAACGATAAAATTAATTGTTTTTCCCAATACGCCATAAAAGGTTATTAATTATTTTGGAAAGTGTTCCTATAATGACATATAGAATAATATGATATCCTGAAAATTTACAATATTTTATATATTTTGTTTTATTGAGAACCCTCGACGTTAATATCTTGCAGTTTTCTGAATGTTCAAGTAGTTAGTGGGGGTTTCTTTAACACGTTTGACGCTTAGATTTAAGCACATTTTTCTCCACAAAAACCTATACAATCATCTTAAATCAATACACGTAATTTATAAAGTTAAAAAAATATATTTATTATGATACAATATGTTATAATGATTTGAACCGTTAGTACCGGTATTTAAATTTGGTTTCAATTACTGAAGCGAACATTTTATACAACATATTTTATTTACACTAAATTTTAAAAGCGGAGTAATATAAATCGAGTTACAAGATGCGTAATCGTTAATCGATGGTATACGTACGAATTTGTCTAGTGAAAATTGCAATTATTTAAAATTAATAGTATCCACAAAAAAAAGTTTGTGAAATAAATAGTAAAACCTACTTATGTAAATTGTTTATCTTAATTGAACTAGACTCGCTTATCATATTTATTTTCTTTTGTAATTCAAACATTTTCGAAACCTTCGCTGATTAGTCTATAAAGTGAAATTGACAAAAAAAATCGCATCGTTATTATTTTAATTATTGTAATATTAGGATTTACGAAATAAACCATCAGTTGATACTTTCAAAAGCATCTATTCGGCGTTCCAATAGTTTGACCGAATTCGTTATCCGATTGCTTACGTTGTTCAATCGCATGTAGGATGTCAAACCTGTCATTCAATTTCTGATCACCCACAGTTTTCACTGCATGGAAAAATGAAATTAACATAAAAAAAATAACAATTAGCCCATTAACGTTTCAAATATCCATAAGTCGGGTAATCCTTTGTCGTCGAGTAGCTGTTTATTATTTCGCACGGATTATCTCGCCCTTTCCGCGTTATTCGCGGTTATTTATTTCGAACCATTAATCAATTACGATTTAATTCGTGAACGAGCCGGACATCATTCTTTCTCTTTCCTCTATCCCAGACTATTGGGCGTCTGTCACTTTTGTCCTAAACCTCCACTTGACCCGATCTCCCACATTATGTACGTATACACAAGCAGTCCTCCTTCATATCACACTCAATCGAATTCAACCATTTTTTCTTCGGTTTTCCTTTTTCACTTATTCCTTTATCATTTATTTCCATGACCATTCTTATTGCTTCCGAATTTTCTCGCCTCATAGCATGAACAATTTCCTACCTATTTTCTCTTATTAACACTAAATCATCAGCAAATAGTATACACCGTGGTATCTCCCCTTGTATATCTTGAGTCGCACATGAGAGAAAGATGGCTGCGTCCTCGTCGACGAAATCACGGAACATAAAAAAACACAATATTTACGTTTCGCATTTTTCGTTTTCAACGTGACAATTTCGTCGTTGTTACGGTCCAATCGATCCTTCCAAGTGGGCAATCAGTTCGTGGATTTTCTTCAGATCGTCTGCAACGTAATAATAGTCACAAAGAAATTACGAGAAATGTAATGCGAGTATAATTCCTATACAACCACGTTTCAAATTATCCGTTCCCGTAGCCACAGTGTTGTTTGTTCCGCCTATCATTTTTGCTCTTCGAGAATCCTCCGCTGTGGTCTCGTTGTCGGCTCCGAGTCCGAGGAACTGGATCGGCGGACCGCGCACTAAAAGATTAAACATAGCGTTACAATTACGCGAGTACGCGTTTAATTGTTAACGCGAAAATTGGCGTATCGAAATTGTCCCTCGCATTTCGGAACGATTGTGCCGTTAGTACCTTTTCGATGAACACGTGGAGCGGTTCGACCTACGTCCGCTCGTGTCAGTTCACCAAGTCATCGTAGTTGTATTCCACGTCTCTCGTAGCCCATCGAATTACCTTCTTCATTATGTAAACGAACCAGTATGTCAAAACAAATCCACGTGAGCAACGTCATAGTGAATACAATGATGACGATTTGTTGGACAACAGTCGATATAAGAAATACTCGAAACGAAAAATACTCCAGCATCAATCATGTACCGAGAGGGAAAATATTTTATTTGTCCACTCGAGTGTCCAAAATAATACTAAACGATAAAATAAATTTATTTCGTTTAAGAAGCTGTTATGTATCCGATACCCTAGAAACCGGACGCTCGGTTTCTTTCGAGCCTGTATACATTATCTTGGGTGTTTTCGCGCTTAGTTTTTTTAACGTTCAACTTGAATAAAATCGACGTGCGTATTTTTTACGGAAATAAATTCGTTCGACGTGAATTTCGTAAGTAACGTTACGCTTAAAAC
The DNA here is from genome assembly GCA_025469175.1 of Geopemphigus sp. TES_GeoC_2020. Taxonomy (NCBI): domain Eukaryota; kingdom Metazoa; phylum Arthropoda; class Insecta; order Hemiptera; family Aphididae; genus Geopemphigus; species Geopemphigus sp. TES_GeoC_2020. The sequence goes on from JAIPRN010001759.1 coordinate 18,143, forward strand.
CGGGCGGGTGGCGGTTTCATCACGAACTTCCGCATACCCATGCAAAGAAATTTTACTGCTTAAGCACGGTCTTACTATCTAAGATAATACAAGAATGCCAGCGTGAATAATTTGGTGGTTCGAATTTTGTAAAGCGAACGGCGTGTATTCGCAATTTCGAAAAATATTATTCATCGGCGGGTTCTATGATTTCACATAATTGCTATATTTAGCGATATAGATAATATTCAAATGTTAATTCATGTACAGTATGTACATATTAGATATTTTAAAATTTCTTGTAGAAAATACACGCAAAATTTCCAACATTATTACGTTTGTTTCCGTTTTGGATATTATTATATATTATAATATAAAATATCTTTACATTTTCATGATATACACAATATTACTACGTTTTACTTAAAAAATAAACCACATTTCACTTTTACTGAAAATCAAATAGGGTAAATTATTTTCCAATTTTTCTCTGCTGCTCATGCGCACATAATTTGTGTATCATATACACAGGCATAATTACAGAGATGTGCTTATAAGTGAATTAAGAAGTCATATCCCTCCGTGATTATTTAATATTCTATATAACAAATTTATTCTATTTAATCGAATTATTTTAAAAAAAATGTTTCACGGTAGTTATAAAAGTACGATTTTAATAATTTTATACGTTCTTAAAGTACAACAAAATTTAAAATTCTTTTATTTATATCCATAATTTCAGATTTCAAAATTATCGTTTTTACCGATTATTAATTTTTTTCTGTATGAAGGAATAAAAATGCATGATCGATAAACGGAATTATGTAATAAGTCAGCGACATAAAAAGAATAAGTGTAAGTCGGTTATAATATATAAAAAACCAAAAATGATTTCTTTTAATTTGTCCGTATTTCCTTTTTTAGTTTAGAATGCTCGAACATTTATATAATAATATGCGCATAATTTTATTAAAATTAAAATTCTTGGGTCATACACAGTTAAGTTTAATGACTGGCGTTTAAATCATAAATCAACTACTCGTTACATGTAACTCTGTTCTGCAATATATGCATATATTTAGCACGAAATATAATAAAATCGTTTTTCGATTTTTTAACGTGTAAAATAAATAATTTATGACAATACTTTTTAAACGGAGTAACATACTTTAAAATCTAATCAATATCGTTTAAGAAATTAAATAATTTTTGAAATGTTCGCGTAGATTTTATAATAAACTATTGAACGAAAAACACGGCTTAATCGTATTTAATAATATTATATTAGAATTATTTTAATAAATTCGAATAAGCAAGTATAAATAAGGTTTAAATGACATTTTGTTTTAAAAGTATTACGTTTGAAGAAAAAAATGAATTTCAACATTTATTTTTTTATTCGTGTTATTTCTCGGTTAATTTAGTCACGTATGGTGTGCACGCAGCTTTAAGTTACCGCATACGTGTTCACTTTCATGTGGACATGCGAAAACTGATTAAAACGTACCGATAAGCTTACAAAATTCCTCGGATGAATATCACGCATTTCTAAATAGTATTCAATTAACTTGCGACAAAATAATACGCGTGACTGACGCATAAATAAATGATCGACTTTAAACAAATATATCTCGCGTATTTACTATTCGTATTAAAACGCTCTTTGGAAAGTTAAACGATATTTACAAAATATATTTTAGTTTCATCTATAATAATACAACTCGAAACTCACAACGGATCGAGCTAATTGTTCGAAGCTTTTCCTTAGACGGAATTTAAGTTTAAAATATTATTTCAATTTTAATTTTATTCGGAATATTATCGAAATGTTGTCATTTCTAGAATTTGTTAAGGAGTTAATATAGGTTTTACTGTAGCTGGTTCTCCTATGGGTTATTCCGAGTTATTCTCCTTTATGAATGGTGGTACTAACTCAAAAGTTACAATCGTATTCGCGGTGAAAATCTATAAAATCATTTTAACTTTAATTTTACTTTTTAATATACAAAGTGTCCCACGGAGATCGGACAAATGCAATAACTTTTGTTCTATTCAATATTTATGAAGTTTTCTTTGATTTAATATAAACAAATAAATGTAGCAAAAAAATGTTTAAAATCATAGAAGATTATCGCTGGCTCGTAATAAAATAATGGCTCTGTGTATATTACGTGTTATTGAAATGGAGAATACACCCATTTCGTTGTGTTGATTAACAACAAAATTTATTTGGTTCGATGTTTAAGCGCATTCTCGTTATTTATTATTTACACAAAAACAAAGGTGATATTATTATCCTCAAACATCCAAGAATATTATTCGAAGTGGTGTTATATTTGTTCACTTTCATTTTTAGTTTATGTAGTATGTCGCGCCGTGAACCCAACTAACATTCGCAACTACATTTAATAACTAAATCAATGGAAATGTACCGTTCTCGCAATTGTAATAATATCGTAAAGGGCGATGTGTTTTATAATTTCGATACTTGTAAAAGAAATCACCGCCAATTGTTGTTATATACGATGACGTGTGAGGTATAATTACGTAATGTTTGCACAACGATAGGTTACTCGTGTATCTCGGTGACTGGGTCATTTATCGTTTAAAAATAATAATTATATGACGCATAAACGGGTAAACTTTTGGATTTTTGTATTTGAAAAAAGTTCGAAGAATTTCAATAAAAATTTTTTTATCGAAAAAAACGTTCAGTTTCGTCAGCTCATGAAAAAGTAAACAATTATCATTAACTGAAGACTGAATTCAAGACTGAATTTGTTTACGTGACACCAAGTTTTAGTAAACAAAAAACATATTCCGCTTAATAAATTATTTATTTTTAGCGCTATATTAACTAACGGGAATTTCACAATATACTCGTAATAATCGGTACTTTTCTTATCCATCGCACATACTAATTTCGTCGCAAATTGAAAATATTTTTATTATACCAAGTAAACGTACCACGAAATGTAAATTAAAATAGCTCAGACAGCTATCGTGGTGTAAGTTTATTACATAACTCGTCGTATATATTACACATTAATGCGAAGGATCAGAATTCCGATATAAATTGTCTATTTTTATTTTTATTTTAATTACGAGTTTAATTAATATCAATATTTATATTCATTGGTTACGTGTTTTTAAATATTGGAGACCGATTTTGTTTCTTTAACATTTGGATATTGGTTATTATTGAACTTGATTTTTGACGCTTTTTATTGTTATTCGAAATTGATTTTATGTCCTGCTTTTCCGTTTATTTTATCTGACGGTAACGAAGAGGAAATAAATGATACTAGGTCTGTATTCGAATATGTTCATCCACGAAGACGATATAAGTAAATCAAACGGCGAACTTTTCACGAAAATTGATCCGGTAGTTTTCGAGTCTACCCGTGATATATATTTGCACGATTACTTTTTCTTTTTCTTCGTACAATATTAGTTTTAAAATATATAATATTTTATTTTGACGCAAAAAATTGTATTCAAGGACCATTCTAGTCGTAATTCATTTCTTGACTAATCGAATAACTGTACCCCGACCTACATCGCTCGGGAATATAATGAAGTGCCGTTGTAATTTATAGACTGATGTTTGGTGGTATATATTATACGTAGGTAAGTACGTTAAAACGTGCGCGCAATATTATTTTAACACGCGTACGATCGTTACTTAAAACACGTTGTAGCCCTCTAGGGTTTACTTTTAGGCCACCATCGTTGTGTTCATATTGAGCTAGTACGACGGTGGTCTTAGAGAGAGGAAAGGAGAAAATCGTCTATCGATCGATTGTTTGCCATGTTAAGTTAAAAAGAAAACTTACATTTCTGAAAATTGAAATTTGGGTAAACTAATAAATCGATTTTTTGAACGGAATAGATTTTATAATATACTTAATATAAAACATTAGGATGTTAGTCGCTATAGTCTATAGAATAATTAATATAAGCGAAGAATTGATTTAAAAATATTTATGCGAAAGATAATTTATAATCTCCCATAAATTTATAATTAAAAAAATATATTAAGCTATATTATAGTAATAAGTGTGATGCGATAGTAATATTGACGTGGAAACTGTAATAATAATCTAAATATATTTCAAAGCAAGACTTGAAACCTGCTTTGAAATAGATTTTAAATATTTGTAAAAACAATTAAAAATCGAATTCAATAACCAAAACAACATAAAAATATAAAATATAAATTTAAACCGTAACTAATAATTATGAATATTGATATTCCAAATCATAAACCCTATCGAAATAAATATCGATAAATTGAATTAATATAAAAATCTTATTTATCGAAAATTAAGACAATATCAAATAATTTAAATTGCTGACCTCGATAGAACAGAAAATAAAATTGTTTATTTTCAAATACGGGATTCGATGTCCGCATAGGTGTGTAATATGTACGACCAATTAAGATAGGTAGATAAATTATACCTTTATGGATATTCCTCCGTGTTATCCTAATTCATAATTTACGGTATGTTTAATAAAAATATTTTCTTACTTTTTTATTGAAATTAGTATTTAAACGTGTTAGCCATAGGGCATGATTACTGAGTATTGCTGTATTGTAAACTTTCTGTCGATTAATTTAGCGCTAAACGTAAACTATTATTAGAAAATATGAAAGTATTATACAACGTAATATGGCTATAATTATTAACATACATATCATCGAGAAATAATAATAATTTTTTAAAAATAATTGAAAACGAAAATCATACAATATTTAAAAGCGGAAACGAAATACACGTAATTTAAACTAAAATTATAAAATCGAAATTGCTATTTAAAATCAAAATTATAATATCTTAAGAATTATGTTTTAACTTTAAATAAAACGTAAACGATTAAAAGCCTATAATCGAAATCAAGATCAAAACAAAAATATTAATTCGGTTTCAAGCTATGTTATAAGTACCGATTTATTTGTATTATAGTATTATTCTTATATTGTATCAACCAATCGATTTACTATAAATTGTTTATTGAAAAATAATGAAGGTTTAAACAAAAGTTAACGAAATTTACTTGTCTAATCATACTGTTTTTCGAAACAAGTAATTTTTTATATATTTTTTTTGATACAGTTGTTTGAAACGTTTTTAAAAACATTTTCCATATATAATATAAATGCGGCAATCACTATATTTTCATTTATTCGTTTTATATTTTTAGATTTAAGTGTACGTTTATCTAATTATTATTTACATGTCGACCCTCTTATTCCTTTTATTGGTGTCGTCTGTGTTGTGTTTATTGATTTCGTGTCATTTTATGTTTCTTCTTGTCCGAGACTCGGACTTCTTAACTTTCATTTCGTAAATTTGTGTATGTACTGATGTATCGTTTATATATTTAATATTTAAATTTCGTATATTGTTAGATATATATATACACACATATAACGTAAATTTAATAATTTTTTTTCATATATATTTATTGAAACAATAAACGACAAATCTATAAAAGTGTGGTTAGTGTAATTATATTTCATTAACTGTTCGCGGACATAACTATTATATAATAAATTATTCATTTTTTAATTAGACTGTTAAATTTTAGCAGTAAACTCGAAGTTAATAATTGGCGAAAGTATACGTCAATTTGAGGGGCGTTTAAATTTGTTAAATAAATACAAAAATTATTAAATGGAATTAACTGGCGGCATATGTAAGTATGTATGTGCTTAAGCATAAAACTGCGTTATTATTCAAACGATTTTACCTGTTAAGCATGAGGTTTTGAAAATTAGTTATTTTACATCATTCAAAGGTAATTTGTGATCGTGAGGTAAGTGTATTATTACGTATGAAATATCTAGTGTATAATTTAATAACGCCGTTTACCAATATACGTATTATAATAATTTCGGTGTTAAGGCGAAAGGGAACAAATGACACTAAAGAATGGTGAATGATATCTCATTTTCCACTATCCAGTTGGTATAAAAAATCGTAATATTAATAATATAAACAATCAAAAATCAAAAATTATATATATTTATAAAATTAATAAAAAAATTTCAAAAATGTTTTACGTTTATAAAAATGAATAATTGGTAAATTTTCAAACGTTTTAAAGTTTCAACTTTTGAGAAAAAAGAGGTAATTATTCTGTTTAGTGAAAATCGTATATGTCGATAACATTACTGGTTGTTTTATTTTGTGCTTAGGAAATCTATCATCGAAAATATCGAAAAACGTGTTAATTGATTAAGTACCATCTAGATAGATACGACTCGCTACCTAAGTGTTCATGGTTAAAATAAAATACATCGTTCTAAAATCAATACATTCTTGGCTTCGTTTAGTCTAAAAATTGTGCAGCGTCAACAAATCGTATCTTTTTTTTCGAAAAATTGAACTCGCCTGTCGCGTTTATATCATTTATTGATAATGTATGACCCGTAATAATTTATTTTGTAACTTAAAGTATCGGTTTCTATCGTTATGTATAATACGTGCGTAGCGGTTTATAGAATGTTGCAGTATAATCCACGGACGCTGCCATCCTTTTCTTTCTCAGAGGAAATAACACGTATAAGTATCATACACACACACACACACACACACACACACACACACAGGTTACATACATAAATAAATAAATATATATTTAACAACGACGATTAAAAGGCTGTATTTCATTTCCATAATACGAGACATATTAAAGAGTGACTGAATGTATGGTTGCTTATATATATTCACATACACACATCCAGATGTATTGGGGTAAAATTAGGCTTGAAATTTGAATTGGATTGAATCAGAGCTTCTAATAGATATTGTGTATCATTTATTGTAGATTGCCATATTGTTTACACGAATAAGATATTATAACTAATGAGACTAATTAAATAAAATAAAAATAACTTATATTAAAAATTATTAATTAATTATTTTTTGATAATTATATTAAAAATATAAATAAAATAAAACGCATATGGCGATATTGCGTAGACTACGAGGGCTTATACGTGATAATTTTGTTGATCACTGATGACAAATTGATAATCTTTTCTACCGACAAACCTGACCGTATAATATACTTATATATAATGTTGACTTATAAGTGAGGTTTACTCTATACGTTATGATTAATAATATAGAGGTACATGACGATAGAGCGATTTTATACATTATTCACAGCTTATGATTTCCGATCGTAGAAGATAAGGGAGAGAGCGGTACATTTTATTTTTAAATGGAACATTTAAGACTAGTCACGTCGAGGACACGTTTTTATTATTTTGTATTTATAATCGTATTGCGAAAAGAAAAAACAAATTGTTTTACGTATCGTCACTTAAGATTGAAAAGTTCTATAGTAATTTTTTGAAAATATTCTTACAAAAATTACTGTACCATTCAAATCGCGTATTTTCAAGCTTACAATTATAGTTTTTAATTTATTATGAATTAAGACATAAAATGAATATACGACTTAAAATTTCTGTTTATGATTTATCTTAAACTGATGTTCATATTATCAGATACATTTTTTTTTTATGTACATGAAAGTTTATTCTGTACGCAATTACTCGTTTGAATAAATATCGCGTCAAAAATATGGCTATAGTAGTTTTCAGCTAAAGTGGCCCTCGACGTTAGCGCGACTGGTGGATGTTTTTACGCAGGGGCTACAAAACATGTAGTGTTATTACAGCAATAATTACAGCGTTTAATTAAATATAAATACAAATAAGTAATTAATTAAAATTTGCTGCGCTTTGTTCGGCACATGTTTTGTAGCCCCTGCGTAAAAACATCCAACAGTCGCGCTAACGTCGAAAGCCACTTGCTGAAAACTACTACAGTAATACGTGTGACATTAAAACGAAATTAACAGGATTACTTAATCACGTGATGGCGTAGGGAAAGTGGCGTCCCCATCGCCCAGTATCTGTTACCGTAACCGGAACAGAAACTGCAATAGCCTCCACTCTGGCCGTAATTGGCTAGGGGGTTTACTGGTCCTCTAGGTTGGGGGTTGAGCGTAAGGCTAACAACCCTACCTCGTTAAAAAGACTTATTGTGATGAATCTAAAAACCAAGCCTCGGGACAGTATTATTGGGAAACAAAACGGAAAACGGAAAAAGGACAACAAGAATTTAAGGATCAGAACATGGAATATCAGAACTTTGTTTAAGCCAGGCGCTCTGAAAATATTAACTGATGAAGTGACCAAGTATAATTTACCAATAGTAGCATTATAGGAAGTGAGATGGCCGGGTAAGGGCAATGCTAAGTCTGGAAATTATATAATCTTTTACAGTGGGACGGAAAACAACAGACACGAAAATGGTGTCGGTTTCCTAATCAACGACTCAATATTACCAAACGTAATACAATTTACAGCAATCAACGAGAGATTATGCATTGTTCAAATAAAAGGAAACATTTGGGATATTGCATTACTAAACTGTTACGCGCCAACGGAAGATAAGAATAATGACGTAAAGAGCGAATTCTATGAATGTTTAGAGAACGCATTTGACTTGTTACCTGGTAATACAATAAAGATCATTGTAGGAGATCTTAATGCACAGATTGGACGCGAGCCAAACTACAGGCCGACTTTTGGACAAGAAAGTCTATATATAATGTCCAATGATAATGGGGTGCGAGTGATAAATTTTGCAGTATCTAAACACTTTGTGGTAAGCAGTACTTTTTTCCTTAGAAAGGATATCTACAAACAAACATGGGTCTCCCCAAACACAATAAATATGAGCCAAATTGACCACGTCATAATAGAAAAGCGACATAAATCTTGTATCAGCAACGTAAGGAGCTATAGAGGAGCGGACGGAGACACGGACCACTACCTTGTAGTTATAGATTTTTCTGAAAAACTATCAGTTAGTTGGAGAAGGAAACTACAACAAAAAAAAGAGTCAAAAAAAAGGTCAACTGGATTAAAGCCACGAACCAAAAAGAATTACATAGGTACCAAGCCAGAATTTATAACGAGTTAAATAAATCGACAACAATTGAAGCTGAATCAGAAATTGAATTGATTTGGGGAAAAAAAAGGCTCAGTAACTGAAGCAGCAAGTATCTTCCAAGAAGAAATCCGAAAACCCAAAAAACACTGGTTCGATAAAATTTGCCAAGACGTAATAAAAATCTGCAATACATGTAGATTACAAATGTAACAAGATGAAACAGAGAAAAATATTCAAGCATATAAAGAAGCGAGAAACCTAGCCAACAGTATAGTAAGACGCCAAAAGAGGTTAGCAGAAAAGAGGGCGATCGAGGACATTGAAAACTACAAAATGAATCCCAGAATGTTTTTTAAGCAATGTAAATCTTTCAAAGAAGGATACAAATCGCGAAACTGCACCATGACTGACGATGGTGGGAACCTAGTCAGTGGAGCACAAGATATAACTGATCTGTTTAAAAAACACTTTGAAAAATTGCTGAACAACACACAAATGGTGAATCAGAACGATAAGTACAAAAAAATAATATACGACACGGTGCAACCGGAGCTACTGGAGCCAAATATTGACGAAGTTAAGATGATCATCAATTCACTGAAGAACAATAAAGCTCCAGGGGAAGACAATATTAACTCAGAACTTCTTAAGCTAGCAGGACCGTACATAGCAATACAGATACAGAAATTAATTGGAAGTATATGGGTTAATGAACAGATTCCTAAAACTGGAACACAGCGATCATCTGCCCAATCTTTAAAAAGGAAAACATATCTAAAGTTGAAAATTATCGAGGTATTTCACTGTTAGACACAAGTTATAAGGTGCTATCTCTTTCAGTGCTAAAACAATTAGAAATATATGCTTAAGACATAATTGGGGAATACCAGTGTGGATTTATAAGAGGGAAGTCAACAACAGACCAGATATTTACTATCCGGCAAATAATGGAGAAGTACTACGAATATGATAAGGACCTGTTCATGATTTTTGTAGACTTCAAACAAGCCTATGATAGTATCAACAGACAACAACTATGGACAGCTTTAAGGAATTTTGAAATCCCAGAAAAACTAGTCAGGTTGATAGAAATATGCAATTCGAACACATACTGCAAAGTACGATACCAAGGGGAACTGTCACTACAATTTGAAATTTAATCAGGATTAAAGCAGGGTGATGCATTGTCTCCTGTACTATTTAATTTGGCACTTGAAAAAGTTATTAAAGATATATCAGTAAGCCACGAAATGGAGCTGAACGGCAAAAATGTAATGCTAGCGTATGCTGATGACATTGTTATATTGGGAGATACAGATAATGATGTACTTAATGCCACAGAGAAATTAATAGAATCCAGTCATAAAATGAACCTAAATATCAATGAAGAAAAAACCAAGTACCTAATAATGACTAGACGTCCAGTAAATAACACAGTTCTAAAAGTGGGCTCTTACTCCTTTGAACAAGTAGATGAGTTTAAATACCTAGGAGTCAATATAAACACAAAAAATAATATGCATAATGAGATCCAATTGAGAATAAATAGTGGAAATAAAGCATATTATGCCATGAATAAGATGCTAAGCTCTAAACTTTTGTCCAAAGGTACGAAAGAGAAACTGTATATTTCTTTTCTACGTCCGATAGTAATGTACGCATGTGAGACATGGTCTACTACACAGGGAGACGAAGAAAAATTACTTTCCTTTGAAAGGAAAATCCATGGATCGTTTCGACTTCAAAATGGTGAATACGAGAGAAGAAAAAATAAAGATCTGGAAATGTTATTTAACAAGCCGAATATAAGACTATTCCTGAAGGCAAAACGCTTGGAGTGGGCTAGTCACGTTTGGCGAGCTGACGAAAATATTATAAAAAATGTCTTAATCAAAAATCCAACAAAAACGCGGCCAAGAGGAAGACCTCGCCAGAGATGGTTAGACAGGGTAAAGAAGGATATTTTAGGTATCGACAACTCAAAACGATTGGATGACGCAATGGATCAGAATGGATGGAGAAACTTGGTGGAAGCCTGCAAAAGGACTTAAAGGCCTATATGGCATTAAAAAAAAAAAATATATTGAGTGTGATTGTAAATTTCATGTTCAACGATATATTGTATTGCAATCAAGTTTCTCGATGAAATAAAAATTACACGATAATTTTGACAATTTGTTATAATCGATTTGAATTGTGTATATCCCAAGTCATTTGCATTATGTCTATTCTATTAATATTAAAGCAAAATTGAGTAAAATATACTAAATAATTAAGGTGTATCTTATATAAGAGTATTATGCTATAGCATAATTGGTGTATTATAAATATGTGTATTTAACAATTATTATTACAATTTTTCTAATAAACTTCGGTTATATATATATTTCAAAACAAATATTTGCCTGAACTCATTGTTTTAATAAAATACGAAATAATGTTAATATATAAATTTGACTCTAAATTATATATGAAATCTATGTTATTTGTATGTGTTTTAATGATGTATAATATTTAACTGGTAATTTTAAATTTAAGTATTGAAATTTTATATTACTATGTAACTATATATTTGTGGGGATGAGGAATTAAATCAATACAATCATCACCAACACTTAAACGTTTTATATTTTGTTCATTTGCTACAAATAACACGAGTTGAGGTAAAACTAAAAAACAGTGTACCACATACACCACGAAGAACAACAACGTAGTTGATCCTCGTAAAAACAATCCATATAATATTTTTAACCTCACTATATGTATGGCACTGGTGCTTGCCAAACAATGTCGCTACATATTTATTAATCATTTAAAATGACGTTCACAAGATAAATATATAATCATTGTATTTAATTTAAAGTAGGCTTAACAATTTATTAGAAATATTTTTATTTTCTAATTTTATTTGGTGGTTATGTGATCTAGTTTCATGTGAGTTATTTATTTGTATTTATAAATATAGTTTTTATAACCCAATGAATAGTGGATTCACACAATTACTCTATGAAATAAAGCATTGTTATATAATTTTTGTAATAAATAATTGTAATAACAAACTACTATTGGTAATTTCCTTATTTGTATATTCCAAAAATTAAATATTCTCCTAAACTAATTGTTTTATAAAACGACGAAGTAACTTTTAATAAAATATTAGTAATATATTAACTAATTATCGTGAAGTGATTTCAAAATTTATATTTTTGATTACAAATATTCTAACTTAATTCGTTTATATATATATATATATACGTATTTTAAAATATATATTTGTTTACACTGAATGTTTTATTCATATACAAAATTATTATTAATATTTTATTTTTAAATTTGACTTAAAAATATATATATGTAGAAATTTATGTAATAATTTATGTTTTTTTAATAATTTTATAAGATATAATTCATTATTGGTAACTTTAATTTTAAATGTTCAGATATTTATTATTATAAACCTAAAGATGTATTAACATTATACAATTAAGCACCCTTAATAAGTTTATAATTTTAGCTTTTAATATGTATGTAGACATAATATAATATTATGTTAGTCATATTTTTATTTTCTTATTTTTTTCTTGGTTCTGTTATGCAGTTTTTAGTAAGTATTACATAAAGAAATCTGCGTTATAATTTATGTGTTTTGCAATATTTTAAAATGATTTAATACATTATTAGTAATAATAATTTTCAATGTTAAATATACATTATAATATACTTATATATTTCCTAATCATAAAATATGAAATGAAAATAATGGGTTTCTAATTTTAATATTTTATTTGTATGTGGATATCTTATAAAATTTGTAATATTCTTATTTTATAATATTTTTTGTTGTTATGTTATACAGCTTGTGGTAAGTGAATTATTTGTATTTGAAATTATGTTTTATAATTAAACGAATACAGGATTAGCGAAAATACCGTATGATATTATGGATTGTTATATTGTATGTGAATACAATACTTGTTAATTCATATTCTTGGTATTATCTCTTATATGCATTTTTATATTGAGGTATATTTTATAATATACCTATATAGTTGTTAACCATTTAAAATTTAGCACACTACTAAAGTTTTTAATCTTAACATTTAATATATATGAGGGTATATTATTGTGTTAGTAATATTTTCATTTTATAATTTTATTCCTTAAATTATAAAACAGGGATACGATAGTTGTTTATTTGTATATTTAATGATTTTTTTATAATAACACTAGTATCGGAATATCAAAAATATTGTATTCTATAATAGAATATTACTTATGTAATAAATATAAAATATGTTTATAAAACTGTTTTAATAATGATTGCGTGATAAATGATTACGTGAAATTATTTCGTTTATTATTATTTCTTTGAGGTACTTTTACTCTTGTATTAGTAATCATTAAAATGACAAATTCACCCTCAAAATATTTGTAATGCTACTGACAAACACGATGTTATAAATAAATGAATAATGATATGTTATGATAATAATAAATAAAGAATGATATAGTGATATATATTCAATTATCTTTGAAATTATAGCAATATTTATATTTTTGACACTTGGACACTACATTTTGGATAACTAAGAATATTATTGCATTTAAAAAGACTTAATGAACATTTAATGAATTTAAATTGTTTATATTTAACAATGTTTAAGTATAGATTTATGAACTAATAATATATTACCTACGATATTAATTTAAAATACTTATTTAAAAATATCAATATATATGACAACCAATTTTGGCTGAAATTATTTAATTAAGTGTTTTAAACGAAAAAAATTTATAGTTAGACTTAAGTAGTAATTTTATATTTCATAAAATCTTACATACAATATTTGTGAATATTGAGAGAGTGTTTGTAATTTTTGACGAAGTTGTTCAACACTATGTTCTATTGGAATCAATTTTCTTGGAGAAACATAGTTTATAAAATAAATTCCCGGAATCTTTATAATTAATTCGAGTGAATATATCCCATGTACATTGCAATATGTCTATATTATATATATAGGAAGACCAAATAGTTTAAAATGTCATATAAAATTAATTTGGTGCTCATGTAATTGTGTTTTGCTGCGTTATAATTAATCCTATCGTAAATATGAGTATTTTATAATTTTTTTTATAAATTACTTTAATTAATTTTTTGTGTATATATATATACATTTTATAATGAATATTTAGCCATAATCAATGTTTTCTTAAAATAGCATATTATTGTTATTAAAATATTATTAAATCTGACGCCAAGTTATACATGACGAAATCTGTGTTATATTATGTGTCTTGCTATATCACAATAAGACATAATACATTATTAGTAACTTTAATTTTAAATGTTGTCATATTTATTATACTATGCCTGTATATGTGTTTATAATCTAAAATAAAGTACTCAAAAAAAGAAAACTACCATAGCATATAACAAGATATTATTCATTATTGTTAAATTTAATTTAAAATGTTGAGATAAATATTAGATTATACCTGTATTTATGTTTATCATATATAATAAGCACGCAAAATAAATAACTTATCATAACATTCTATCTATATGAACATATAAGATTGTGTTAGTAATATGTTAATTTTCAAATTTTTCCTTTATAATATGATACAGGGAACTGTGAGTAGTTTTTATGTTAATTAAGGGCTGTTAATAAAATTAAACGTATACATGTTAACGAAATTACTCGATGAAATGAATTATTACTATATTTTTTATAGGTAATAAATAATCGTAAACAAATATTCTCTCGGCTATTTTGAATATTTACATTGTTCACAATAAATATATAATATATAACTGTACATATATTTATCGTATATAATAAGCACGCAAAATAAGTAACTTATCATAACATTTAATCTATATGAACATATAAGATTGTGTTAGTATGTTAATTTTCATATTTTTCCCTAATAATATGATACAGCGTTACGTGAGTAGTTTTTACTTTAATAAAGGCTGTTAATACAATTAAACGTATACATGTTAACGAAATTACTCAATGAAATAAATGAAATACTTTTTCCCAATAACAATTTGCAGTTGTTATTCATTATGCAAGGGACGTGACACGCATTTTGATTACTTCGAAATATCGCCGTAGATCGTTTATACAACGCCGTCAAATTTGTTTATAAACCGGTGTTGTACAATGTTTGTTCAAAAAGTATGGCGAATTTTGAATTTTCGCGGGCTACGTATGTTCAATTTTTGATCTTTTTGTGGCGTTATGGTGCTTATTAACCTCACTTATGTTGAAAATTTCGGCCATTTTAAATGTTCAGTCAATTTTTGACAGCTATTGTGCGTGGACGTGTTTTAGCTTATCTCCGATTTTTGACAATTCCAAAAAATGGATCGAAAAAATTGTATCAAATTTTGTGTAAAAAATAACTTGAAGTGCGCAGACGTATTCCATATGTTGACTGTTGCATACGGCAAAACTACTTTAAACAAAAGCGACGTTTATCGGTGGTACAAAATGTTCTCAAGATGTAAACGATAAAGAGCCCGAGCACGTCAATAAGAAACGAAAACATTGATGAAGTAAATAAACTAGTATTGACCAATCGTCGAATCACCGTCAGAGAAGTTTCTGAGAATCTAAATATATCGATTGGCTTGTGCCATTCGAATTTAACAAATAGTTTGGACATAAGACGGGTCGCCGCGAAATTCGTACAAAAATTGCTCAATTTCGACCAAAAACAGCATCGCATTAACATTGCTCAGGAGCTGTTGGATTCTGTCCGTGACGACCCAAATTTGCTCCAGAGAGTCATAACTGGTGACGAATCATAGGTTTATGGTTATGATTTATGGTTATTCAATCATCCCAATGGAAGCTGCCGCACGAGCCAAGACCGAAAAAAGCACGTTAAGTTCGTTCGAATGTAAAGGTTTGCTGACAATTTTCTTCGATTGCTGAAGCGTGGTGCATTATGAGTTCTTGCCACAGGGTAGATGGTCAATAAGGAATATAACTTTCAAGAAATGTGCAATTTGCGAGAAACCATCCGCCAGAAACTTCCGAATTTGTGGAAAAACAAAAATTGGCTTTTGCACCATGATAACGCCCCTGTTCATGTATCGTTACTTGTGTGCGAATTTTTGGCCAAAAACAACACTCCAATAATGCATCACCCACCGTATTCCCTAGACCTGATCCTCTGTGACTTCTTCTTGTTCCCGAAACTGAAGAGGCCCGTGAAAGGACGACGCTACGCCACGATTGAGGAGATAAAGACGGCATCGAAGAAGGAGCTGAACAAGATCACAAAAAATTATTTTTCAAAATGCTTGGAGGATTGGAAAAAACGTTATCACAAGTGTATAATGTCTGATGGAAATTACTTTGAAGGGGACAAAATAGATATTCATGAATACATTAATAATTCTTGAAAAAACATGAAATTCGCGATACTTTTTGAACAAACCTCATAATTTATTTGTATATTCAAATTTTAGTTTTATAATTTAACAAATTTAATACCTTTAAACGAGCAATGAGTAGTATATATATATATATATATTTTTTTTTATCTGAATCTCAAAAACAAGTCCGAGAATATTTATGAAATTTAATATGCAAGGGGTTTCGAGGGCGATAAATCGATCTAGCTAAGATTCATTTTTAGAAAACGTCGTTTTATACGTATTTTTAGTCAATGAAAAACTGGTTTTATTTAAATTTATATATAATTTATAATAATTTATATTAAATTTATTTAAATTATAAATTTAAATATAACATATTATTCATATTGCATCAGTATGTAATTCGTACCTAAATATAATTTTCACAAAACACGATTTACCAACAGAAAAAAAAATACCGAGCCAAGCTCGGTCACCCGATATTATATTAATATTAGGGCAATATTTTTTAAAATATATTGGAAAATAAATATAAAACGTATATAATAGCGTTTTGCTGTGATATAATTGGTGCTTTCGTTAATATGTAGATTTAGTAATTGTTATTACAAATTATTCTAATTAACTTTGCTTATCTATTTCATAATAAACATTTGCATATACTCAATGTTTTATTAAAATACGAAATCATTGTTAGTATAATTTTATTAAATTTGACTCTTAATTCTACATGAAGAAGTCTGTATTATATTATATGCGTTTTGTAATATTCAAAAAGTTATAATACATTAAAATTAATGCTAATTATAAATGTTGAGATATGTATTATAATATAGTGCTATAAAATCGGGAATCATTTAAAATTAATCGTATAAAATAAATATATAATCATTGTATTACACTGCATTATTTGTATGTTAGCACAATATTTTATAAAATATATTTTAATTTTCTAATTTTTTGCTGATAATATAATGCAAGGACACGTAAGTAGTTCTGTTTGTATATTTTAATGTTGTTTTTAAAATTAAACGAGTACGTGTTAATGAAAAACTCTATGAAATGAAGCCTTGTTATATAATTTTCTGAAATAATTAATTGTTATCACAAACTACTCTTAATCATTTCTCCTACATATATAAATAAATATTTGCCCTTAACCGATATTGTATTAAAATATGAAATTATTGTTAATTTATTATTATTAATTTTTACTATTAATTCGATATAAAGAAATTTATGTAATATTGTTTATTTTTTTGCAATATTGTAAAATGCTAAAATTCATTATTGGTAATGCTAATTTTAAATGTTGAGATATTTATTATAATGTACTTATCAGTTTATTAATAATATAAAATTAAGTGCACAAAATAAATATTATCTTTGCAATTATTATGTATGTCGGTATAATTGTTTGTTAGTAATATTTTAATTTTCTATTTTTCCTTCGTAGCAACGTGATGCAGCGTAACATGAATAATTTATTTATATATTTAAGCATTGCTTTTATAATAAAACGAATACGGGATTAACGAAAATACTCTATGCAATGTTGGATTGTTATATAATTTTGTGTAATAAATAATTTTTATCAATGTTATTCTTTCTCCTTTTGCCTATATACATATATCATAATAAATATTTGCCTATACTCATTGTGTTCTAAAAAAACGGAATAACTTTTTATAATACATGAGTAAATTTAATTTTAAGTTATATAAATAGAAATTAGTTTCGTAATGTATATTTTTTGCAATATTACAATAAGATTATTGTCAATTTTAATTAAAAATGTTTAGATTTATATTATAATATACCTATATATTCGTTAATCATATATAATAAAATGCACAATCCTAGAATTTTATATGTTGTTGATATATTTTTGTGTTTATTAAATTTAATTTTACAATTTTTCTTCTTGAGATAATATGAATTGTTAATTTATATATTTAAACGATGATTTTACAATTAAATGAATATTGGATTAATCAAATTACTCTTTGAAAAGAAGCGTTGTTATTTTATTTTTGTAATAAATAATTGTTATTACAAATTACCCTTGATCGTTTCTTTCTCTTCTTTTTTAAATATTGCATCGACAATACACCCACTGTCCGGAAAGCTTGAGAGCAGTATTTCGAACAATGAGTCGCCATCGTTTATTGTTTACAAAATATTCCAATAATATAAATAAAATAATCTTCCTTAACGGGAATATGACGGGACTATCTCCCACTAGACAACTATTTGCTTTAAATCAAATCAAAGTTGACAAAATTTAATGTACTTAAAATGGGTGGGTAGTGTCAGTAAAATTGACGGACACGCCACTCCATGGTAAGGTTACGTTGAAGCTCCCCCCCCTATGGAATTCATTTTGTCGTGAAGGAAGGGCTTGAACAACTGCTCAATGACGCTCAGTGTTATGCCAACGCTGATTTAGATCGCCAGAAGGGTCGACATTGTTGGATAGGACTAATGCGGTTAGAATAGGTTTCACCGTCACGGTGATCGGGGTGATGGCGGTGACGTCGAAACCGTAGCTATGGCGAAGTGTGACTTCCAGACAGCCCGTAAGGAGCTGAGGCATCGCATTCGCAAAGCGAATGCGAAGTGCTGGACGAATCTGGTCCGGAATGTTGACAAAGAACCCTAGAGCAAGTACTACAAGATCGTTCTACGAAAGCTTCACGGTCCCTCGCGACAGCCATGATAGAACCAGACACTGTTCGGAACATTGGGTCTGTGTTGTTCCTGAGCCAACTCACGAGCCGGTAACCACGGGAAGACCGCATACCAGTCGGGGGATGAAGCTAGGGATGTACCGGAGTTTTCCGTTACTGAATATCACCAAATTGCACTCACGGCCACGATTGTACTTAGATTCAAAATCTAATTACGTTAAATAGATCGCCGTACGTTAATTTTGATATAAAATTCGATCGTCTACGACATCTTTAATCGTTCGAACGAACTATTTGCTTCTTCGACGTTTATACAGCTAAACGCGAAAATCCGAACTCGTATAACGCGTTCAATACATAACTAATTCGAGTATTGTTTTGCATCATTCGATTCATCTCAACGAAATTTTTAATATGATAACCTCCAATCACGGTTTTTCGTAGATTTTTACTCGACCACAATTAAATTAGATTAATATTTTATTACACGGGTTTCATATTTATTTAAGTCGATAAGTGATAACTGCAACCACCCCAGCGTTAATGATTATTAAACCGTACTGGATCAATATATAAAATAATATAAACCAGTGGCGTACTATTGGGATTGGGGGGGGAGGGATAAAACCCCTTGAGTATTTTTAGGAAAATTTAATTTCTTACGAGATGTATATTATTAGCCAATAATAACGAAAAACTAAAATATTTTTAAACTTGAATACACGTTAGAATATAACGTGTTCGTTGAAAAGGAATAATCTATTGAAGTTTATAACGGGTTCTGTTTCGTTAAGGTCATCCGATTTATTTATTTAAAAACTAAACCCCCTACCCCCGAAATTCAGGTCTGAGTACGCCACTGCTCTCAGCGTTTAATAGTAGTCGGCGTTATTTTGTTTATTGATTATTATACGTAATATTATACGTAATACGCGTTTAATATCATTTCGTTCGTGTCGTATATCGCAATAAGTTATAACGATGACGATTATTAAACAGTATTTATGGAATATATAAAACGAAAGTAGTAGTTATTGTATATACGATATTGTGCGCGATCGTGTTTAATTCGTTCTTTTATGATAATATTGAATATTTGGTAACAGTGATGATGACGACTACTCCTTAATTATTATATACAGAAAAGAGATTATAGGCACCGTTCAACAGTAGGTAAGTATTATTAGGTTAGGTTAGTATTTTAGTATTTTATCCTAATTTATAGGATATGTAAAAACGTGAGTACAATGATAGTTGTTAACGGCGACGACGAGTAATAAACCGTACATATTCCATATATAAAATAAAACGGGTACCGTTCGATACGTAGTAGTTCGTTATATTTAGTTCATGACGAGTAGATATCATAGGCGTTGGTATTCAATTTGATTCGTGGTCGGTGGAGTGATATTTGACAACGGCGATGACGAAGGTTACACCTTAGTTATTTTATACAGAAAAGAAATTATAAGCTTCGTCAAGTCCAGTCAGGTAGGTTCGTTTTGTTTGGTTTATTGGTTATTACTTTATTTATACGTTTCGTTAGGATATAATTTCGTTCGTCGTAAAATTTTATAACGACAATAACGACAAGCAATATGTGGAAACCGTCCGAAAGCATACTAAATACGGAAGAGGGGGCGGAGATTCATAGGGATCCTTTTGAAAGTTAGGAACTTGAAAAAATGATCCTTTAATCGGCTGGAAGTGAGAATATATTAACGTTTCAAGTAGTGTGGGAGGAGGTGTAAAAATTCGATTTCGTCAACTATTTGGGAACCAAGACCAAAAAAATCTGAAAGATTTATATAAAATAAATATTTTTGGTGTCTTACGATTTTCTCGTAAAAACCTAGTAATGAAGTAACCGAAAAGCTAAAAATATACACGATTTATACTCGGGTAGTTATCTAAAGAAGACGTAATACTAGCCTCTAAATCCAAATTGAACGATGGTGTGATTTGGTTGGTGATTATTAAACATGGCATATCCAGAGCTGCTTCCGACAGTTTCAGTTCGCCACCCGGTCGTACGACGGATGATCCCGAGACAGCAGCGTGCCCGAGCTTTCGTACATTCTCTCGTACTCGTTTTTCGTGTTGTCCGCCTTCTCTGCCATCACCGAATCGTCGTACAGGAACAAACGCCGGCGTCCAGTTATCAGGTCCAGACCCGTGTCGGCCCACAGGAACGCCGCGAACAAAACGCAACCGGATACTGCCGAGGACCACAGCGCCTTCCGCCAACGCGTCGCCCGTATCTTGTAGAATTGTTTCTGCTTGGGCGACTGCAGTGCCCACAAATCGTGCGCTACGAACGCCATTTCTAAGCGTAATAAAACGTACAAAGCCAACACAAATATTACAAACGTAAATGCTTTTACTAATAAGGAAACAAAAATAAATGTCGACCAATAATATCAATGATAACCATACAAAAGTATTAACAGTTAAAATAACAACAAGATAACACAAAAATAATTATAACAACGACAATGATAACAGTAACAATTAAAACATC
>JAIPRN010001760.1:0-39695 GCA_025469175.1 Geopemphigus sp. TES_GeoC_2020
CCCGTTCGTTCGTTTTTTTTTTTTTGAAATTATCAAGGGGTTAATCACCAAGTGTACCGAAAAACGACGCGAATACGTCGAAACTCGAGCGGTTTGTATCAATATACGCGCGTACGAAGGAATTTACGAAAATAATTGTACGAATTTCGATTGTAATTAAACTAGTACGGTTGTGTTTACAGCGTTTTACTAACACGAGAGTGAAATCGTTTGAATTCAAATCGGTACCAAACGTAAACTTTCGCTTTGCCGTTTTGGGGCAGAAAAATATATAATAAAACGAAATTACCCATACATATACGTAGTTGAACAACGCATTTCGAGTGTAAATTCGCGCACACAAGTCATGTCGGTGGCACGCATTTCAAGTTGATATTACATTATGATCTTCGTTGTATTTGTTGTAGCGGTTTTTTTTTGTTGCTCCTATTTATTCAAATTTAGTTGGCTCTATTTTGCGATTGGGATCAATTCGAAATACATATTTCGAAACAAAGGCCTTGAATTATTTATAAACTCGGGGATATCGCAATTCCCCAGTGAACGCGTTCCGTGTTGCAGCGAAGATGGTACCTTTTTATAGCGCCGTAAAACATATTACGCGCGAACGAAGAATTCCGCGCCTAAGACCATTCGTATTAGCGCGTCCGTCGAAAATAAAATAACGCAAATTCGAAAAGATTAATATCGTTCGCATTTGCGTTTTGAGTTCGTTGTTTTGCTTTGGTTAAACTAAAAACTATACCAGACGAAAAATGTCTCGATTGATTTCGCTTTTTCGTACGATAAATTATCTTCGAGATATATATATATACACACACGTATAGTAGTAGCATCATTCGTGTACTCGGTCACGCGAAATTGTGAATTTTGTTTTACGTTATGGTGACACGTGTCATTCGAACGAATACGCGTAGTAATATATTATACGCCACGCAATTTTATGTACGGAACACAAAATACATCCCATAATTGGATTGGTAAATTATATTATATTTTAACGCACGCGTAATATCGCGGAACGTGACGTGGTCGCCTATAATAATATCGCGCGTTTATTTTTTACCCGGCAATACGTCATTATTTATTCACTTTTAAGATAAAGTTTAACGCCACGCTTTTCAAATGTATAATTTATCATATTTCGAAAAAGGATTTATCATTTTAATTAAAAATAAAAAACCGACCTAAAATAATTTCTCGCGAAATATTTAAATATAGATATAATATTCGATTACATTGTCGCTTATAACACGAGTGCCGTTTTAATTTTAATTAAATCTTTTCGACTCAACGGCGAATTCAGATATCGAAACAAACGTGCGCATATTCCTCATGAACGTAGTTTAATTAATATTATTAATCGGACGATCCGAATTTTTATTGTAAAATAAGAAACGTAGTTTACCTTCCAATTACGTTACTTAGTAGCTATTAAGAAATATACATTTAGATTAAACCCGGTGATCGGAAAATTATAATAAACGTCTGTGTTTTACGTGTTTCTATGACACCGATTTGTTTGTTTTTTACAATCTGTCGTAGAAGCGAATTCGAAAAATAACCCATATATGTATTTATTATTTTTGACAAAACGACGGCGTTGAAAAAGGTTTTGTACGAATATCGATAATGTCCATACCGCGAATAATAATAATATCGTTTCTATAGCATTGAGTACATATTTGTGTATTTGTCAGGAAAAGGAACGTAATAAAATCGCGTTTAAACTGTTTATCGCCTACCCTACCGGTTTCGAACGATCAAATACGAGGTCAGCAACATACAGTACGCGACGATACGATTATGTCGATTTTACCAATTTGAGAAACATATCCCTCAGCTTGGCCCAAATATCGTAGCTTTCTTCTTTGTCCGTGCCGCGTTTGCCGAACACGTCTATCGCTATGCGTCTATATATATTGAAGTTTTGTGGAAACGCCGGTGCATCGTATTGCGTATACAAATTCAACGCCTCGAACGCTTTGCCGTCCTGAAAACGCGACGCATTTACATTTACACATATTCATACATATTCATGTCGCGTTCAATTTATTCACGTAGAGCCTCTGGTCACCGTTTATCGAAATTAAAACGGAACGGGAAAACACGAAATATAGTTGTGCATGTTGGTTGATCGGGTGCTGGTTAGTGTTGAACGACTGTTCCAAATTTGAAAGCAACGCTGTGGCTAAATCGTCGTCGCTTTCGGAAAATCACCCGATATTTTTCGGGAAAATTATTTTTCGGAATTCTAACGTCGGCCGCTTTTAAGAAACCACGATCAACTATTTTTCGACTAGGTTTAAATATACCAAAAAAAATTGTTACGCGTCTATCTCGTAATACGTTCGCCGACGCTTAAATACGAAAGTTGCCTACGTCTTCAAAACGGATACGTCGATGGATTAATCGGATTTTTCGCCATATTTCGAAAATGTTCGGTAATTTTTCCTTACGGTATCCCTCCCCCAAAAAAAAAACTATCGCTAAAATGGTATAAAAAACGTTTCGAACACAGTACCGACTAGATACAATTTGTTCCTGAAACGTTAGGCGAAAAAAACGAAGCGTTCGTGCACAAACATAAAAAAACACGTCATTTCATCAAAAAACCGGTGCGGTTTTCGCTTCGTTCAGAATCTGAAATCTGACTTGAATGGCGTTTAAAACTTCGCACGAGATCCCGCTAAAGGAGGATTGTTCGGTGTTATCGATTATACCCTGAGCAAGTCGGTGGCGTACAGCGCGACGTATTTGTGAAGAACAACTTGTCCGTGCGGTCGGGCGACGTCCAAACATTTCGACCATTCTCTTTGGGCCGACAACATGTCCAACACTTCCTCCACGTCCATGTTGGTCAACAACTGCTCCGACGGTTTTCCCTCCCTCTTCAAATGGTCTTTGTAACATTCCGAGACGTATTTTTCAAAACTGCGGATCGATCAACGACGTTTCAATGTTTACACTATAAAGTAAGCGTAACTTTCGCTGTCCGACGCGACGTATTCAATTGTTATAAACGTCGAGAATTTTTTCTTTATGTAAACGGAAAAATTTTAAAAACACAATGTATACATTGTACATGTGGTAGTTCGATTCGAGTGGGATTTTGGTCGTATTGTGGGCAATTGATTGCGTTTCGAGATATAAGCGTACGATAAACCGTTATAGTTATTAAAAACGTCGAATTTTCCGTTTGTATAAAAGCACGATTCGTACGAGATTAAAACAAGAACGACGGTGTTTTTTTTAAATTTCGTAAAAGCTTTCGTCAATAGGAATATTATTTATTTTTACTAGTTATATTTAATTAAAAAAAGTCTCGCTAAACTATTTACCATAACTAATGTTAGATCTCATTGATTGGATGCACTTCGGTAAGTCCGTAGATAGTACGGGAGAGAAATTTCAATCATAATATACCAAGTTTGGTAATAAATAAGAAAATTACGCACTTAGGTAAATTCGCGGCCGGATCGATATTAAGCGTTATCGTAATGTAATATAAAAATACGTAAACTCGACGATATTTTCCATTTTGTTTTATCAAAGAGTACGGTACCAATAAATTTTTTATTGTCTCATAAACATATTAACGTTGCCCAGGTTCTGTGCGACGATCAACACTAATTCGAGGGACATTTTGGTTTGAACCGTGACAGCGTCGAGCGATCGAGTGCCAAACACGGGAAATTATTTCGCGTTTAAAATCGACTTTTTTTTAAGCCCACTTACGCTATGTAATCGTGTCCTACGTACATTTTTCGGTGAAAGAACCTTCGATGTTCATAAACGGACTACACTTTAAAATCGTAAATTTAATAGTAAATTAATAAAATTATTAATAATATTTGCTAGATGCGCGGATATTTTGGCACGGAAATTTTTGGACGAACCGTCAACGCGATTTAATGGGATCCGTGTCTTAATTAATTTTAGTGTTTCGCTGATGGAGATATTATTAAACTTACGAGGGATCTAGTTCCGAAGACAATTTTCTTGCTTTCGACCAATAATCGCCCGCAATGAACGCGTCTATTGCTTCTTTCATCATATCCGCACACACGAACACCTTAGCGGCTAATAAGTATTCTTCGTACTCCAGTAAACGCGGTCCTGTAACAGAACGTCGATTTTATTACAGAAGTTTCGACTTGTCAATTCTAATAATATTTTTATAATATATTGAAAACACTTTTTATGTACTTCGAATAGTATATGTTAATTCCGTGTTTCGGGATAAAAACGTATTTGGAATTTCGCGTTATCGAGTTAAGAAAAAGTAATTCAAAATAAACAATATTGTCAGGCATTTGGTTGAATATATTAATGGCGTTTACAATTTGAAAATATGCACAGAATAGTTGGCGAATCATATTTGTTACAGTTATATTGTTAATTGTACGGGGAAACTACGCTAAAATTGCAAAAATCCGATAAAATTATCGATATATCGGTTTTCGGCATGCTCGTAATTTCATAATAAAACCCTCAGAATGTAACCATAGACACGGGTATTTTAAAAAGTATTTTTATTGTTAATTATAACCGACTACTATAGCCAAACAAATCGTTTTCCGAACATGAGGATTTATCGTTTCTTTAAATTCGATACAATAATATCGCACTCTCTCTCTCTCTCTCTGCCTAGGTAACCCACTTGAACGACATCCACAGCACTCGTTAATTTTATTTCTGTTACGATCTATCGTATTACTATGATTTCGAAAACGTTTAATTTGTTTTTCGTCGTTCAATAAAACTGCGTGTCGCAAATACTACAAATTGTTATTTAATACTTTTATCGAATTGTGTGTGTGTGGGTGTTGGTGTATAGGAAGAGCGGAGGGAGGCGGATTATTGTGGAATGTGGATTTATGTCAAAAAAATCCTACCCTGATTATGGCGAAGACGGATTTGAAAATTGTTTTTCTCCCGTGAAACGCGTGTTATACAACTAGACAGAAACTCCCGTGCCCACGCAAATAATACGATCATAAATCTAATACCGTATGTATGTAATGATTTTTCTGAAGTTTTCACTTGGCCGTGGTGATGAATAAGCGCGGTTTTTTTATTATGGTCACACGGCTCTTCGAATAGGCATTCGTCGTACACGAGGGCGCTACGAGTGCGCGGCGCGTAATTCGCGCGCATACGCGGCACCAGTGGCGTACCGTTTATTAAGACGACGACGGAAAATTGTTATTAATAGTAATTTATATGTATCAAGGCCGAGCAAGTTAAGTTGTTGTTTTTTTACTCGTGACTTTCAGTTTGTGTGAAAATATATGTAATTCGGGTTAAAAATTATTTACGTTATTCTCGTTAACTTCACGAGCAAATTAAAAAAAGAAATTAGTTAAAAGTAAACATTTTCTAAAAAAAACCCCGGTAACCGCACGGACTCGATATTAAAGTTAATTATATATAAAACCACATATTTACCTACGAGTATATTAATTACCGTTATTATAACGGCGTTAAAAAAACAAAAACAAGAGCGAGAATAATGTTAAAATTAGAATCGCGGACAGTACGTATTTCGTATTACGGCGTTTTGGCTTTTTATATTTTTGTCAAGAATCGTCGATGTTTTAATTTTAAGGAAAGATGTACGTCTGTGTGTGTGTGTGTGTGTGTGTGTGTGTGTGCGCATGTGCGCACAAATCCCATAAGTATTTTGGAAGCCTCTACATTTGAAAAGTTTGTCGTAAGATAGCGTTTGAACGAGTATTATAAACACATTTAACGCGGTATCGTTCTACAAAACTCCACGTTTATGTAACGAAGTTCAATAATTATAACCGAACGAACGTCGGTACATCGTGTCGGGCCATAAACGGACAACAATAAATTGAACGAAAAACGAAAAAAAGTTTCGTATATTGAAACGCGCTTACGACCTAAAAATACAAATTTCGGCGTTTAAAAAAAAACGAAAACAAGTTTCTTATTTATTTTTG
Organism: Geopemphigus sp. TES_GeoC_2020; assembly: GCA_025469175.1. Lineage (NCBI taxonomy): Eukaryota > Metazoa > Arthropoda > Insecta > Hemiptera > Aphididae > Geopemphigus > Geopemphigus sp. TES_GeoC_2020. The sequence continues at coordinate 5,970 of JAIPRN010001760.1, forward strand.
AGATAAGAAACGCTAACGGCCGAGCATAAAAAATTTTTTGTTCGTTATTGCGCTGTAAAAATTGCGCTAAAAAGTGTAGCGCGTTAATACAATTCGTCGTCTTAAGAGCGGAATACTAAAGATCGTTATATTTTATGTATATATATATATATATTGTTTTACCCATTATTATTATTTGAATTAATAATCGTGGATCGATGACGCAGTGTTCCGTACAAATTACAGATGTCCATGTAATAATCATCGGCGTATATATTATTAATTTGAATTTCCGACGGGCGTCGTCACACGTGAAACGAATTTTCGTCTCCTTTCCGCCACTTGGCAAACACTTAAGTACACGTAATTATAATATCGATACCATGATGGCGCCGCGTCTATCGAAATCCAAATTGTATTACCTAATCCGTACAATGCGACGCTCACGCGTTCAGGGCAATGCTCATGAGAAGGGTGGACCAAAGTGTCATATCCTAGGTGACGGTTTTTTTAATTTGTTTTTTTTTTTTAATATATCTTGGTTAAGAGTACACACTTTTTCGTATCGTTACTCATTCCGTTTCAATTAACGGATCACAAATTCCGTTTATTTTCTCGTAATAATTTTAAAGAAAATATCCGAGATAGAATTGTAATCGAATCGTGGAAAAAACCGTCGAAATTGAAACGTCTCCAGAAACACGAATGTAATATTGAACAGAAATTGTACCCCCGGAAACGGAAATTCTGAACGCTTTTAATAGAGAATGCTGATTAAAAGCTCGATCATGTTACGCGAAATCAGTTTTCACGTACGTTGATTTGTTTTTTATTTTTATAAATAATTAGCGTGAATGTATTCGACAATACATGTAACGGTTACGATTTATTACGTTCGCGTTAAAATAATGTTCCCCGGAATTCGGTAAAAACTTTACTGTCGCACTATAAATAACATTTTCGCAAATTTTCATTTGCGGCTATTTCGGTATTACACTAATTGTAAGCGCGATTTTAAATTAGTTAATTTTGTAGTTAGTAGTTGAATTAGTGTACACCTTTAACAACTAAATCTACGAAACTCGATTAAAATATCCTTATTACCAGTGAAAAAACCATTAGACACCATTGCCACGCGTAAAACAATTATAATTGTAATAATATATTTTATTACGTGTTAAATAGGAGAGAAATAGAGAAAGAGAGAGAAAGAGAAATAGAAGGTAAGAGTGAACGGTAATCTCTAGTTTTCGTTAAAGTACGTATAAGTAGATTTGACGTTATTAAACTTTCAATTTGTTTCGATCGATATGTGTCGAAAAGCTACGTTTCCAGTTGGAAATACCGTTGGAGCAGACCGATGTTGTTCGCGATATTCGAACGATAATGGGATTAGCAGAGGCGATAGTAATAACACTCTAGACGCGCGCATAAAACTATACGCAATCAGACGTCGGCTCAGATGAACGCGCGTAAATGTTATTATCGTTCGGACGAGCGTAAAATATAACAAATATGCGCCAGTCACACGGTTCGTAATGTACTTAATCGAACGGTGCATATTTACGACTCGGGGCGTACATTTCCGTATAATCGATAATTTTTATTACGAAGTACGGGGCGAGGAAAAAATATAATAATAAATAATAATATATATATATATAAAACCTCGATATACAACCTTTTCAAACTTACCCAATTTTTTAGCAGCGTCCGCACACTCCTCGCCGTCTAAGTATTTTAATGTCATTCGCGTCGCTTCGTTGAGCGTTTTTGATATAATACGGTCATCCTTACAGTTGGCTGAAGTGACCTTTTTACACATAGAAATATTTTATTTATATTGTCTATATACGGGCGAAATTCAAAGAGATAACTCGTTTGGAAAAATTCTCGAATTTTTGATCCCGTTCAATTCTCGTACGGGTATATAGTTTATACACGTGTACAAAAAACACACACATACATATATATATATACTTTGCCCACTTTTTTTTGTTAACATATTTGTCTTCTTTTTTAGAATTTAGAACTATGCGTTTTTGCCTACGATGTCTTATATATGTAATAGACGTGCACATATTCCGTATATTTTATTTCCGAAACCGTAGCTTCGAATTTCGATTGACTTTGTATCGTACATAGTTTCGTACCGAACGGGATTGTATAATACAGTCGGAACGTATATTATATACTAGCGATGTCGAACGAAAAACAATGATGAAAATAAGGAAAAACCCGTTCACGGACGTTTTCGAATCGGCAAACGCGAAATATTATATACCCTCTCGGACGCCGCGATCTTATCGAAGTTACCTTGAGTAGACAGTCTACGGCCGTTTTGAACTCGCCGTTTTGTTCCCATTGGCCGGCTTGCACAAACAGACTGTTCACGTCTCTGGTCACCCGAGCGCCGCACTCCCTGTCGTATTCCGCTTGGACATCGTCCAATTTGGACGGCAAGTATTCCCGACACGACTTCAGGGCTTCCACCCACATGCCTTTTTCCTAGAACACCGTATTATCAACGCCGTCGTTTCGAGGAACGTTGGCCCGGCTCGACGGGAAACACGATTTCTTTCGTCGCAATTTACGCATATTTAAACGGTTCGCGTAGGTTCGTCCGCTTCCGAGTTAACTTTGCCCATTTGCGTACGCGAAGTGTAATAAATTGATACACGTCCTTTTTTCCGACTATTGCGCGTGTAGAACCTACCGAAATTTCGGCATAGTGGTGTTTTGTGTACCGAGTCATCGTACAACATCACCTACAATTCGTTTATCCCCCAGCGTTAGTGCGAATATTATTCAAATTTAACTCTCCCGCTAACAGACTGGTACGTTTACGTAATAAATCAAACGCCGCTCGTTTGTGGCACCTTTAGAAGGTACGCATAAATGACCGTGAACGTTAGTTATTCATTTGTCTCGATTAAACGTTACGTTTAATTTCAACGTATCGTGCACGTAATTCGCTAGTCTTACGACGATCTCTTATTCTACATTGTGTCACCCGTCAAATCGTTAATCAACTAATAAAGAAAAAATACCTGCAGTATTTTTAGAGTAAAATAAGTGTGTGCTTAAGAATGCGCACGTAAAGTATATCGAAAAAACGTTTATAAAAATATTTTAATTTATAAACTTTTAATACTCGAAACACAATTCTGTTACCGATACAAGTGACTGATTTACCGTTTGTTTAAAAAAACACGTTTTATTAATTGACGGCATTATAGTCGGTGCAAATAGCGGTGCATTTTTTAAATAAACGATCGAAATCGAATTTGATGGAAATAATCGTTGTAACACTCTCAATGATTTATAAAAATGACGTGAGTATTTATTTGACAACGCGAGAGACGGATTTGTAACAAAACCAGCATCGCGTGTCCAAATACTAAACGCTTACTGCGTCGAAATTCCGGTTATAAAAAAATATTTTTGAAATTTCGTCGCTATTTCGAAGACGTCTGATGTTCACTCGCCACGAAAACGTATTTGACGTTGTCTTGTTACGACTGTCGGTACCATTCTTGACCAATCGTTTCAAACTGCGTTTAGATGATAAAAAACTAACAACGAAAAAAACTGCGAAAACGTCACTAACAAATACGCGTAGTATTTCTCGTTTATCGACAAAGTTTCGGTATTTTTTTCACCGACTACCCGAACCCTACACGTGTGTATATTTATAAAGGCTCATTTGTCTCTGTCAGTGTACGTTCGGTTAATCGACATCTACTCGCGCAGCCACACGCACACGTGTGTGTCTCATCGTGGTAGAAAGTTTTTAGGGTATTTTCAGTATTCTATAATATTTTTAGAATATCACGCTAGAAAACTAATTAATTTAGCCAGTGATTTCAAAACTTTCGAATTCAAGGCTTCGCCGATTCGTTCACTAATTAAAGAAATTCGCGAAAATGTGCCCGCCCACTGACTAGCTTGTACGGATATCTTTAATTGTATACAACGAACTCGGTACAATATTACGCGTAACGCGTTATTAAATCCGTAAACTCCAATATATATTGTTATTGATGCCTATAAACTTGACAATTAAAATAAGGTTATTGTGTTAGTATGAAAATCTAACGAAATGTCCCGTCAAAAAAGAACATAATATTCGGAAAATAAAAATAACAATATTATTAAACTAACCAGAAATTATTTTTAATTTACAATTATAAATCGTTTATATCCGTATAATTTGTCCATGATAAATCACGGAAAAAAATACTAATGTCTTCAATGCGGCGTTTAATGGACATTTTCATAAAAAATGTACGAGGAAATGTATTCGTAATTTATTAAAACAACCGAAATGTCATTCATCACTACCAATGTTTCTGTTCGTGACGGTTTAATATTTAACGTATAATTTTCTTACACATTTATTTTATTTGTGCGTACAAATGTATTCGATGACGACACGCTACTATAATAATAATAATAATAATTAAAGTATAAAATTTTTGTTTTTGAATTTCAATTTTTATATTGTCTAAGTGTCGAAATCACGATATTTCTTTGGTCGCGCGTATCGAGATAGATGAACTTCGTTTACAGAATAAACCAGTTTAGAATCTAATTTTTAGATTTAACGCGTAAAACTGTCGTCAAACCCGAGCGAATTTCTCGTATTGCTATTTCCTGTTTCAACGACCATTCGATAGTCATTTGGACATTTTTGGCAACATTAATAACAGTAATAATCATTCAGTCAACTTTAGACGTTTATCGTTAAATAAGGAAAAACAGTTTAATTGTAGTACACGCCACACTGTAATGTTTTCTCATAATTCTTTTAATTGGAAATCGTTATTTCTCTGTAGATTTTGACAAGCAACGCTGTTATCGGACAAACGAAAATAAAACGTGTCGAATAATTCGAGTTTTTGAGATATGGTCGTTACCGATTGTCTACTACTCGCTTCACTTTTTAAATTCAACATAACGTATGCCCGCACGATTTTAGGGTCCGCCGAGATCATAATTTACGTTTTCGGGATATTTTCAACCGTAAATTGCATAAATATCGTTGTTAGGGTTTTCAACAGTAATATCACAACGTTAGGAAATCGATAACGACCGTTTTTGAGATAATATTCACGTTGACGGCCAATAGCCGTGCATGTATCCGCGAATGAACAAATTAGTGGCGAATTATATTCCGTCAGTATGGACAAACAACGAAAGCGAAGAACGTTCGTCGACCGATAATTTTCGGAAAAAAAAACAAGTCATCGTACAAATAATTAATATCCGTAGTGTTGGCCGTAATTATTTTATAAGCCAACGTTTTTACGACGAAATGGGCGTTTGCCGTCGTTCCTTTGACGACCATATGGACATGTTTATTGATGATCGAAGTAAACATCCTCGGCTCGGAACGGGTGAAAAACAATTTGGTACTGCGTTGTCGTTCGGTAGATAAAAATATATCGTTCAGGATTTTAATTAGGCGGATGGACCACATTAGGCGCGCGAGTCAGTTCAGATTTAGTTTCGTCTAGATGTAATGTTTAGCAGCCTCGATACTCGTTAATTGTACGCGCGATAAAATACGCGATTGTTTTTTTCGGCTATTACGCGATATTCGTGATTCGTATTTTATACGGAAGTTTAACATTTACATACGTTACCGTCGAGTAATTAACCTAATTCCGAATTATAATTCTATACTTAGACACGTTACCCGATAAAAGCAATTCGAGTAGCGTATCGTATTTTACCGTTACGCGTAACAGCGTAGACACCGAAAATTACGTTGTAGAAAGCGACGTTCGAAACGACGAAATGAATAACGGACGCGACGGCAAATCGGCTAAAGTGTTTATCGATACGCCGCGCGCGTAAGTAACGCGTAGAACGCATTTTCCAACTATATACGGCGTAAATAATGTAGCGAGGGAACAGTCACGTTCGGCGAAAACCGTCTTTCTACCTGGTATTGTTTGACGATGAGCTCGGGCTTGTGGCAACGCAACATCAACGCCTCGAACCGCGGGTAATTGGCCGCTTCGAATTCGACTTTTGCTCTGGACAACAGCACGTCGGTCATAGCGCTCTTGTCGTGTTGTTCGGCCACTCGTTCCGCGTTGTCCCAATCTTGGTTGTGTATGTACCTGCAGGGCCAACAATCGGCTACTGGAAATCTCGCGTGTCCCCACCACCCGCGCCGTTTCCGTCGTGATCGAGTACACCACGTAGTTTCGTAATATCGCCGCGTTTACCGTCGGCTATCCCTCGTATTTGGTGCGTCGTACACGACGAGACTGTACGGCGGATTATAATATCGTATCACGTGTAACGCGCGCCGTTATTAAATCGCGCGCAATTTTCGGTAAAACATATTTTAATCGCCCGCTCAATTTTGTAACTCGGCCAACACGCGAGGTTTAATTTTATTATTGTTTCCCCCACGCCCCACCTAGCCGTCGTCGTCGTCGTCGTTGTAAATTACCATACGGTAAATTAAAGTTGGAAATCGGCCATTTCCCTCCGCGAGATCTGGATTATTAATTCCGTACGATATTTCGGCCTGACACGTGAGCTTGAAAAACTTCGCTAATGAATTTGGTACAAAATGGAAACGCGCGTTTTAATTGAAATTTCGCGTTGAAATTACTCCCGGGCAAAATAAACAACGGCGTTGCGTTATCATTTTCGTCACGTAAAAAACCCGCGACGGCTGATGAATTTTACGTATACGCCCGTAAAATTACGAGGGATTTCACATCGATCCCGTAAACACGACCTGTGTACCTAGCAAACAATGTTACGTTACACTCACATCAGTACCGCTTCTTTAGGTTTCAATCCGGCCACGAAATGTTTTTCGGCTTCTTGAAATTTACCGTCGTCTTCAAGCACCAGGGCGTATTTGTAATGTACGTCGGTCAAACGCTCCGCGCCTCCCGAACGAGCCAATTCGAACGCGAAATCAAACTGTTTTATTTTTGTAAAGAAAATGCAACGTGTAAAACATCTTATTTGTTGAAAACGGCTTTGTGTTTTGAAACATTAGATCTGCGTAGACGGGAAAATGAACGCAGTTTTCTACGTACATTTTCCGAAAAACGGACTCGGGCGTTTTATTTAAACAAATTAAACGCTAATAATGTGAAATAATGATAAACGATTCGAGTTTAAAATAATAGCATTTTAGTAAGTATATTATTGTAAGTTATTTGAACTATATTCAAACGCGTCTGTTAAATACATTTTTTCGTTTAACAAATTTACTTCGTTGATAAGTTTACGATTTAAGTTGTAAAGATAGGGTTGTTTTTAAACAGAAAATATTATTCCGTTTGTCGGAAATAATTCGTTTTTTAGTATTTCATTTCGTTCTAACGATTTCGTTTTATTATCAAAGTATAATTCAGAAATACTACCTAAACGTTAATTGCTTAAAAACAATAAAAAGAAAACTATTTGGAAAATAACGATTTGGAAAATTTATTTAATATGAACGGATACGAATCGCGATATTTATATTACCTGATAACTATCGCTGGCGTGATCGATGCATTCGTTTAGAAGGCCCAAACGATTGAGTAACTTGATTGCCGATTCTCCACCTAACGATTTGGCCCACAAAAACGCTACTTGTTCGGCCGCGTGTTCTCCGCCATTAGTTTTCGCAATCTAAATCGTTATAATCATTTTTACGTAGGGTGTGGTGGTTTACTTTACGCGCGCGCGCACACACACACACACACACACACACACACACACACACACACACACATACATATATATATATATATATATATATATACCGTAATTATTACGTACATTACAAAACTATAAATATACTATTGAAATGAATATCAATTCATTTTTTATTTACTTATATTCCCGATATATTTATGTAAGCTATTGCATTATATAATATTGTATTTACATTCGACAAGTCGTTCATATTTCAATATTATGTTTAATTAGTTTAATTAATAACTGTTTTATATTCGTACCAAATCATATCGGTTTTATATCTATACATACATTTCCAAAATCGATTGTAAATTGTATCAAAATGTAAAATACAACACGGTAATTAAATAAATACACGATATATAAATTATATATATTCGATCGAACATTTTATTACAAAAAATAAATAAATTAAATCTAATTTAACGCGAACATAAATTACTTAATTATTTAGTTATCGATAGATTATTTTTAAATATCCCTTACAGTTCACTATGAGACAATATGCCGTAAATTGTACAACGATAAATATTTCGTGTTGTAGTTACAACAATACTTAATCGTTTCAGCATTTTAACTGAATATTTGTACTTGAACAAAATTATTATAATTTATAACGTTATTATTTATATTACTTTGTCTTAAATATATTCACGGTCGCTATTAAAAATACGGATTAACAATAATATATCTTAGCGCGCAATATTATATCCACGTATACAACCAGTTCGGGGGATTCATATAGCCTGATAATCAACGTTCGTTCGATTATTTACATTAACAAGTTTGTTTTGTTCTCTAAAATTGGCGAATATTAACAATAAACAAGGGAAAATGATTTTTAAATCGAACTGTATAGTTCGCATAGTTCGGGTTACTGTGGACACGATACTACGGTTGGACGGTTCGTCACGATTGATAACTTATATCAGCGGGTGTTTCCAACGTGATTGTCGGTACTCTCGAAATATAGAGAATTTATTTTAAAAAAAGTATAACAAAAAAAAATAATAACGACAAATCCCCTGTTGTTTGTTCTCGAAATAACGGTTGACGTTTTACAATTGGCAATGGTATCGGTTTAGGAAATTACTGAACGCGTCGGTACTAATTTATCGGCTTGTGTTTAAGTAGGAAAACTCTATTCTTCCTTCGTAAACACTATAAATACGTACGCTTTATATCGTAATAATCGTGTTTACATTTTCTTAATGATACAGTACATAATATTTTATTAGAGGAACTAATTTTCAATAACGACGGATTAGTGTATTTCATTATTTTTAGAGCTTACGTCGTCGTATTTTCTCATCGCGGACAGAATGTCCGTCCAGTATGATTGATACACCAATGGTCGCCGGTAGACTAGGCTAAATGAACTCTAGGCCTTTGCTTAGTGAAGAATTCGCGTTTAAAATGCTGTTCAATGAACCATGAATTTTACCATGCTCTTCAGGCCAACGCGTTAGCAGTATTATTGTAGAACGAAATAAAGAAAAAGTTATGCACGGACCGTACAACTACGACGATTCAGAATCGCCAGATATGTTTTGACCCAATGCTGTCTCAATAACCACTTCCTTTGCTTCTTCTCCATTACACCTGCAATAACGGAAACGGATTACAATTAAAGTACTAATTAAAGAAACCGTTAATTTTACATAACTGTTAGATAACGCTATAATGACGAATAATTGTACGAAAATATACCTTTTAAGGTGGCAAATTTCGTGTTTTATCTAATTAGTCAATATTCGTCAATCTTTAGTAATTAAAGCGATCCTAATATATTCGTGATAAATTTTGACTGCAAATTTATAACATTTTTACATTTTCAACGTTTATTTTGAGAAAAGTAACCGAACTCCCCTTTTTAAATTTAAACGATTTTTGGCGGTAATGTTTGTATTTATTTTTAGTAGACGTTTTATTTCGCGGGTATTTAGATTCAATATTTACTTCCGAAATTATTCGTATTATATTTTTGTTAATTATTTATCGATTTACGTTAAATATTTTTATGTACATATATACGTGACGTACAAACATATCGTTAAAAAATTCATTAACGCGCTAGTAGACTACGCACAGCACTCGGAACTGACATTTAAATGTCCGTATACGACAGTGTCCCGTAACTTTCAAATTCTGTAATGGAACACGTCGACCAAAACAAAAATTACTTACGCGACGTGTCAAAAATGTCGAAAATTGTCCGCCTTTTTCGTGTCACGAAACTCGCGTTTAATCCAAACGATTTAAATACGACGAATTTATTTACGAATTGCGTAACATTTTACAACGACTACAGTTTAATTATTTAGTACACTACTCGGTATTAATTAGCTGCATGTAACGACGTTATATAACTTGGAACCCTTATAAGGTAGCTAGTTCGGCGAAGAAGTATGGAACAAGAAACGTTTCAACCCCTTTTCGGTAAATTCCGAACTTAATTGCCGGCCTTATTTTTGGTCCCGAAAAGTTAAATTGCGTAATTAATCTTGACCCACGAATAAATCTCCATTTACAAAGAGTAGCAGTGAAGACATTTTCGGACCAAAAAAAAAATTACGGTTCGGAACAATCGTCCAATAAACACGTTAATTAACCGGAGAAATTTGCAGAACACGTAGTCCGTATGTACGTGATCATATGGCGTGATTGTTAGATATGATTGGATTGGAATAGAAAAACAAATCAACGATTCGCCGCAGTACGACAAATTTAATAAATTACGATCCGAAATTCACGAATATTAAGAATACCCCCCTCCCCCATAAACGCGGCGCCCGGGTGTTCGTGACAACTTTTCTACTCCGAGCCTCATTAATAATAAAACGAGACCTCCGCTAAAAACGAATCACGATTTAACGTTTTGCACAATACTTTAGAAGAGATTATTTATCGCTCACGAGAAACAATCGGTTTTTACCATTAACACGCGCATTTTTATCAAATAACGTTTCTTCCGGAAATATACGATTAGTACGTAATACATATTACGAAATTCGAGACATCTCGACTATATAGTTTTGACAACAAAGCGAAATATACGTGCTGTGACGTCCGCATTCTACAAACGTGAATCGTTTACTTAAATACTATGTAATTACGGCGTAATGTTTGCCTCCTCGCATTGTCGACCAATCGTTTCGGAATATGTTCAATTTTAAAAAGCAGCGTCCGTCGGTCATAAACGTTGAAATGGAAATACACGCCTTTCGGTATACATACCGTACCTACACCATCGAAGTTATGCCGTCGGTGATCGAAAACGGACAAAACCGTATTATTTATAAACCTATGACGGCGCGGTGTGTGGTCGGAAACCCCCGAATTACTAAAAACAATAATAGAGAAGATGGCGAGTACTCAAAAAACACGCACGAGAAGATATATAACGCTATACGCGGTGGTGTTTACAATTAGCCAATGGATCATGGAGAGAGTAAAGCGATTTGCTCTATTTCCTTTCGATTTTACTTACTAAACCCACTCAACGATGTTAACCTTCATCCAAAAAATGAACACGACCCCGATGATAGAGATTTTACAAAAGAAAATTGACCGATAGTTATGGATTTTCGGAAACGCTCTGATTGAATACACATTAATAATAAACCGTCGCGCGATTAGAAAAATTGCTATTTCCGGTCCATCGGTCTATTACGAGGGTGTCTGGAGTGCTACGCTTAATTATCTAGATATTTTACTTTAACGTAACGATGTTTCCATTTTATTTGGAACAAAAAATAACAATTACGGTACGTTTTAAAACAATAATAACTATTTTGTTCGTTTTAAACACTCGCGACAATAACAAAATTGTATATACATATGAGTAGTGACTGACGGAAATGTATTGAATATGATGTGCTTGTGATTTATGTTCAAATGTCGGTTAATACTTTCATGAACGATAATGAAAATTACACGAGCTTTTGTGAATAAATTAAAATAACGTATTTTGAAATTTATATTAAATATGCGAGTCTTGGAAACTCAGATTCAAAACGCCTTTTACTCACAAATGAATGTAGGACATTTTCCCCTTCTCGGCTGTTTTTGGTAGGGTATCGCATTCTCCCTTCAAATATCACCTCTTCTATATTATTTTTGATGATTAAAAAACGTTAAACAAAATATAAGTAACGTTTTACGCTCGTATAGTATAATTTTTATTTAAATTAATTCCGACGAAAAAATAAAATATTTATTAAACATTTAAGTGAAATTTGTAGGTAATATAAAACGTATAATAATGGTGATTTATTATTTTTATACGGAAAAATCGGTCAAATACAAATAGCATTTTAAGTATGTGTTTAAACTTTTAATACAAAAATACTATTAGACATTAGTAAAAATATACTATTGAAACTAAATTGGAATTTTTAATAAACCCGGTCGTAATTCGATTCGAGGCGTGTCAGAATATCATTTCAATAGACTAAACTAAAGTGATATATATATATATATATATATAAATGTATAACGTAATATACATTAGATATATTGACATGTATTTGATATGACTTTCGGATTAAAAGGTCTAAAAATAAACGAATTTTAACTTCGACGGAATTATATACGTACACACGTAAGTATTAATATTAACTCGTTTGCACCAAGTTATTTACATTTCTTTCATTATTATTATCATTAATATATTAATACGAATAATAATACTTTTAAAAAATGTTATCGTAAAAAAAACAGGGAGACAGCGGGAAATTGTCCTATCTAACCGAAAATATCCGAGGAAAAAATGTCCTTGTATGAAAAGAATTACAGTTCTAAAACCGAAACGTTTATGTGTTACTAATACGCCCTCTATCGCGTTTAATATTGTCGTCGATTAAATTCTACGAGCGTATCACGACAACAAAAAGCGATGAACAGTAACAAACTTAATTAGTTCGCCAAGTAAGTGCGACTCGCGAGTAGTGTTACGAACTCCCCGTATTTTCTTACGATAATAACTTGTAGTGATTCGAGCGCTTGTTTTTTTGTATTTAAACGACAAATCGAAAAAATATTAATAACGGTGACGATTACTCGTTTCACTTGGGTAGTTCAAGCTTACGAATATAATAAAAGGATTACCGTTATCCGTTCTCGCTAAACGTGGCTTTGAATTTTGTATTGATTGATTCTGCGTGGACGTAATATTCCGTAATCGTATTATTTTCCTCGAAATATTTGCGACAACGTTCGCGTAACGTAAAACTCTATAAAGTTAATAACGCCCGTATAGTGTACTCGGTGGTAACGTTTATTCGCCCAGTCGACCGGTTTAGTGAGATCTAATCACCGCCTGTATACTCGGTAGAAAATAATTCACCGGCACTATATTATCGGATAAAAACTTTCCGTCCAAAATACGTAATATATTTATATTATCGACGTAATATTTTATAAAATGTCGTCGATTCTTACGAGTTTTATCTTTTAAAATATCAAATAATTTCAGTAAATATCGTTAAAATTAAATGTTAAACGTGTTGTTATCAAGTATACGGTGGAATACAATAGGTAATAATTACTATAAGACGTTAAACCCTAAGTCCAATACTATTATGTAATATTATAGAGATGTTTGTGGTATTTTTTTATTGTTTCATCGAACCTTATACGAAATAAAATATCAGCTTCTATTCTACGTTACCGTAGAGACTGAACGAATACAATAAAAAAAAATAAAAGACGAATAGTTGAGTCTTGAACGACGAAATCGAATTCGAAAGCTATTGGAATTTGAAATGATACGCAGATGTCATTATCGTAATCAATCGTAATTTAAGGTGGACAATAAATCGCCGGATACAATAGCGAAATCAATAAAAAAGTTAAATAACGTCCGTGAACCTAGTGTACTACGTAGAAAGGCACGGAAAAACACGACGGAATAAAAAACGAAAATTATATTTCCGGAAACATCGACAAAATATATTACACGAATACGACATGATTACCGAAATGTAATATTTATAAGTAAACGTAATTTAATAATAGATCCTTCGTAATTTTCATTCCCGATACCGTTTATACGCTGCTCGTAGTTTCGGGTACCGAAAAGGATTTTTAAAAGGAAAGCGAAAAAAGTAAATTTCGGTGAAAAAATTAACCAAAACAATCAAACGCTACTACGCTACTATACGAAAACATACAAACGCGTGGAACGTACAAGGGATTAATAAGAATTGTTACGTCGATTAGAACCAACCGAAGGAATAAGAAGAATATCGATGAAAATATCGTAATGGCCCGAAAGTGGCCGAACGATTTCGGGAACCTATTAACGTCGTAGCGTATTTAATCGCGGTTAATTTCCGCTATCATTCGCGAGTCATTTAACCTAAATCGTTTACAATTTCGTAATAATTACTGTTCGCGTACACGCGTGTACGAATACGATTTATAATAATTTTCCATTGACCTCTCTTGTACATCAACTGGCGGCGTATAACGAACACGCGTAAAACGTGCACGTCATCTATATACGAACGCGAAACCGTCGCCATTGACGGCCGACGCTAATGACGTCCGTTAGTGTAAGACAACGCCGTTTCCGTCGGTTGAAGAAAATCGTGAAAAAAAACGCGGCAGTCGAAAACATGAGGCCGTAGAAACGTTTCGGCAACGTAAAACCGTCGATAAATCGCGCGGTTTTTAGCCACGCCGTCGACTATTCGGACCGAATAATATAATAATAATAATAATAATCGAATCACTATGTGGAGCGTCACTGACGGTTTAGGATCGTGCGTGAGGCCTGTCTGATACGTACGAATAATACTTTCGCGGCCACGCGTAATAGACAATCGACAATAGCGACGGCGGCAGCGTATCGTCTCGCGAACTACCGAAAATCGCGCGTTGGATAAATCGAAATTCGCGAAAAATTACCAGCGCGCACGTTATCGTGCCAGAAATACCGCCGCCAACCATCTCGCTTCGAATACGCGCGTATTTACCTTCGCGTGTTCGCGTCACGTTCTATTGTTTCGGGTAACGGTAACGAAATGTAGCTATTATTATATTTATGTAGGTCCGTCGCACGTGTATATATATATATATATCGTATCGTTCAGTGTGAAAACGCCGAAACAAACAAAACGCCGATCCGGTGGTAAAACGTTAAGCCGTGCCGATTGGTTAGCTAAAACGGTACAGACGCGGTCGTTTCGCGCGACCACGTTATCGGGCGTAGCGATCCGAGCCGCCGCCACCGACGACGACACGACAATTACCGCGACCGCGCGTTATTTATCCGAAACTGGAACGACACGAACAACGTGCGTGCCTGCCCGTTTCGGTTAAACGCTTCTTTTCCCTATTAATCATCGCGCGCGCGCGAATTTGACTCGAACACGAAAATATCGTACGCGCCCGTACGGACACATTTCGTTTTCACCGAGCGTAGTTCGAAACAGTGTCCGCCGTTCGCCATCCCGTAGTTACTATTCATTCGATATTGGCGTCAATTTCACCACGTTCTGTAATTAAATCGCGACAGTGTGGTGTTAATACTCCGAAATATACACGAACAAGTGTACAATACACGCTCAGAGCCCACCACAAATACGCGATCACGACGCTAAATATAAACGATATTTGTAATAAACGGTCGACATCGTCCAGCGTAGACGGTTAATTTTCCGTTATTGAACGACGCCCGGACACTGTCGATTAGTTAACGTAAGTAAATGTGCGAACCTACAGCTAAATCGAGAATAATATTAAAAAAACGTCGATTCGCGAACGCGACGTAATCAATTTCGACGATCGAAAAGGTTAGATTAACCTAACCCCGCGCATGTGGGGACGGTTTTACGCGTTTTATTCGAAATTCGTAAAACGCGAAGAACGTTGGGACACGAATATCGGAAGTATTCGTTTCACTCGTCTATTATGTCGCCCAGACAAGAGACGCAGAGCGTTCTGTTTATTCTTTCGATACCGTACACGTTGTCGCTCGTCATAATAATACGTAATTACTGTCGCCAGTAACAGCCGATTCGTTGTCACTTTTGGCAAGTACAATAGGTCCTGCGCTACTGAAACACGTTCAATCTATTGTCATTCAGATGTGGCGTTTCCAATTTCCTATTTGTTTTGCATTTATTGTGCGAGCGCTCGTGCGAACTAAACACTCGCTAAACGAAACCGTTAGACGACGTCGTATTTGGGTACCGGAAATTCTCACGACACGTTATATTGAAGTCGGATAGGATACTAACCTTGAATACATTTGCGCGAAGAATGCAAAGCGTCCCAGCAACCCGTTGCCCTACTGATCTCGTGTTCGTAATAACGAGATTATTTCTAAATGAATATTCAGAGTAACGTCGTATCCAAAATGTTGTTGACCCGAACAACGGACCGGTAGTATTACGAGAAACATTTAAATATGCGAATAATGGTTTCGTGATTCTTGAGGGATATACTAATAATATACGATATTCCGTACAACGGAATTAATATCGAACAAGTAACAACCGAAATGCGGAAAGTGAAACGTACTTTTTTTGTTTATAATTTCGAAACGAGATCGGGACTATATATATATATATTTCGAACACGTGATACTTCTATGAATGAACGTTCGAATACGAGAGAGGTTTTCACTTTTGATTTCGAAATAAACAATTCTAAACGCTAATATGAAAATCGAGGCGAGAAAACACGAACCTATCGACAAATTGTATTAAAAGATGTTCGAAAGGCAACTAAAACGTAAAGTATATTTTTAATTATTACGAACATCTCCCGTTGTTCCGGTAATCGATTTATTTTCGTACCTATTTTCTCGTATTTAATTGGTGTACATTTTGATGACAGACGCATAAAACGTGATTGTAACCAAACCAGTGAAAATATAAAAACGCTTTGAACACGTCGCGTTCGCTATCAACGATAAAACATAGAATAGGTACTCCACGTTCCTTTATTTAAAGTATATATACGCTACGTTATAGTGTTTTTCGAGAAAAACTTTTCGTAAAAAGAACTTGAACGTTTTTCACATAGAATTATGATCGAATCAGCCGTTAATTCCGGCGATTTTATTATCATAACGTCAAGAGAAAATTGTAGGGCATTCAGTTTAAACCGTAAAGTATTCGCTAAAATGATCAACAATCGTTTCCGCACAATAACACCGTCTGTCTATAGTACATTCTTCTCACAAAATGGTCGTATTGTATCGACTCGGGACGTAAATAGATTTTAAATATTTACTAATAGCGTCGAAAATACAATAATCTTTTATTATAATTCGATACTGTGGATCGTGCTTAATGGTCTAACAGCTTTCTCCATTGAACGAAAACTACTCTAAATATAATAAAATAGTCACTAATTTTTCCATGTACTTATTTTGTTGTATTTAGCCCACATTATTGTATCGAGCTTATTATTCCGGTTCAATTTACCGACATTATGTTTGTGTAAGAAATATATACGTGTATAGTACAATAACGTTACACAGACGGTTCCGTGACCACTGGAATCAGGTCGATTAATTGATGTGATAAGAGACGGATGATCATCAATAATAAGCTGAAGTGAAAGTATCGTGGACCAAAAATTAAAAACGACACTAGACGAGGTCGTATTCGCGAAAATGTAATTACTTAATATTACGCTACGGCGCCGCCGTCGTTTTGTTTCCAATTCAGTCGATCAATTTCGTTAACCGGCCAATTTCGTCCTGATGAATTCGTTTTCGTATTTCGAACGACGTCGTACCAATGGAAGATAGGAACACGGTATGCCCCCAAAATGTTTCGTAAGTCCCCAATAATAGATTGGCCACTGAGCGGAGTGGTACGTCGCAGAAGTGATTTTTAAACGTATTCGGTGTAATTTTTTTTTTGGTAATACGTGAATATTAACCAGCAGCACATTTGCCACGCGGAAATCTATAATTTTCCGGTTCTTAATCGAATCAGCTTTTATTAAATTTCCGCGTAACGTCGAACAACGTCATTTTAAGATTGTAACCTAAGCGACGATATATATATGGAAACACAATGGATACAAACTACAGACGCGCCAACGAATTAAAATATATGTCCGAGATGCTCGATTACGAACTTCACGTGTATTAGAAATGGCCTACTATAAAATAGGATAAAGTGAGATTGACCCGTTTGTCACGTGACACATCACGTACGCCGTTTATTAAAAACTAATAGCATTTTAAAATTGTTTTTCTGGTACGCTGTACACGAATTTTCTCTTTTTGTTACTCTGAACCGTGTACAAAATAATCGATTAGATAATATCGTTATCGTAATATCGTTAACATATTCGAAGAAAAGGAATTATTTTATATTATTTAAAGTACAAAGTAACGTAAACCGTTATCTTATGAGATGAAGAAAACGAGAAAGAAAGAAGAAGAGTAAGAAATTTAATTTCTTCCAAAGATTTCCTTTAAAACTCCTATAAAATCTGATGTACTACAATACAACGTATAATTTAAGAACAACTTTGCTTAAAACGTATTAACTATCATGCCTATAAATGCTATTGTATTATTTAATTATAATCGTTTTTATTCATAATTTGTTACTAAAATACCGTTTAACTTCAAAAGTATAATTTTTTCAATTAATTCTAAATATTAATCAAATTAAATTGGACTTAGTTAATACGTCTCTGTATTTCACTATAAATATTTTAGATACTATGTATTAATAATAATGTTTTAACACAAACTCAAGAGTTAAATTAAGAAAATGGTAGCGTATTTGTTCACTTTCCTTTAAGCTATATAATTAATATCGTAAAAATCCGAATCATGATTTAACGTTAACTTTTGTAAATAGTAAACCCAATTTTGTTTACCTTAAAAGTAAATAAAATCTACATTATCTTCGAAACATACTTTTACCTTACCACTTAATATTGTACACGAAATATTATTATAAATTTTAGCTATTTAAAATTTACCTGGGGAAAAGACGATCACAATTTAATCTCCGCCATCCGTGAGTCGATTCCTTGATCAAATGTTCCAATGCTCTTTCAACCGGAAATTCGCCCATCATTAAACGTAAGCCCAAGCTAAAAAATAATAAATACCATAAAATGACTAAAGAATTGATCGTTCGATTTATAACTTACATTTAGAAATTATTCGGATCAAACCTAACATCATTTTACGCCACGTGTACCAATTTATATATTTCGTCAAAAAAACTCAAATAACGAAAAATTCGTTATTAAAAAATAAAAACACGTGAACCAATTTATATATTTCGTCAAAAAAAACTCAAATAACGAAAAATTTGTTATCAAAAAATAAAAACACGCGAAAAATCTTAAATAATAATATTTTAATTATACTTCCGAAAAATCTATACAAATTCGATAGAATGATTATAAATAATTAGCTTCAGAAATATAAAATCCTAAAACTTTTAGACCCAAAAAGAGATTAATAAAAAAATTATTTTAATAGGATTCAAAGATCTAGGTAAAATACATAGTTCTAACTGTGTTACATTATATCTCGTTCTCATACAAAAGTTTTAAAAAAATTTATTTGTAATTTTATAGTACGTACTTCCTGTTTTTTGTTTTAATTATAGATTAGCGATTATATAAATTGGACTTCGGTCGTCTTTCGAATTTGATAATGATCGTTTTTAAACGTAATATCGAAGCAAATTAATGTCTACAATCCGTTTGAATAACCGATTTATAGACCACAAAAAAGTGATCCTTACACGACGCGTGAACGCGGAAACTGATAATAACGGGTTTTTCGTTCGATAACCGTTATATTTAAATTTAGAACGATTTTTGTTTTTTTAGAATGTCTTACAACAATTCCCGGGATAATACGAATTTATTATAATACCGCGGTCGAAAAAATCGCGACGAATCCTTTTTAAAGCTATTATCGAATTTTTCGCTCCATGTTACGGGTCCAAATAATTTCTACGAATAATTTATGTACATTGAGTCATCTACGACCCAATATTTTTAAACCCGTTTTTCCGTTTCCAATAAAAATGTACGACGTACCCTAGATATATACTATACGTGTATATATATATATAATACGATTATATCCGAGAACGATTATGGCAACCGACGTGTTTCGGTCAATACGGCGTACGTTCTCGTACACAAATATCGCTTAAATATTCGCACCAAGGATGACGATAATATCGTAATTTACGGTTTACGTGTACCGCTACACAAATAACGCGTACCGGTTGATAATGGCGATGGCGCGAGGAAGTAGACGGCGAAAAGTCGAGTAGGAAAAGGGGAACGGCGACGAAACGGGACGGTAGTAACGTGGCGCGAAACACGGAACGGCGGTGCGACGGTCGCGCGCGTAATTGACCGCTGTCGCCACGGCCACTGCCCCGCTAGCAACGGGTAACGAAAATAATTGCCAATTCTGAAAAATCGCCCGGCTCATTGTCCGCGTTTGGCTACGGTCCATTAGCACGGCCGTAGTGACGGGTTCGAAGCGCTCTTTTTCAACACGCGCACGCCGTGAACTATATTATGTTTCGATCGTGTCTTGTGCGCGGCGGGCACGGTTCCGATTGAAAACGAACGAATAATAATAACGATAATATTAACGTAATTCGTGACCACGGTTTCGGTTTTTTGGTCATTCTGGCGCACGCCGCCGTTGCTGGACGTGTAAGTATAACGGTTAGACGGCAGCGACTAAAGATGCGAGAGACTTCGCCAGCCACCGTTATGTCCGGTTTTACGCGGATATTAGTAAAAAACAAACACTACCGACATTCGTCGCTCGTTGTCGGCGTACGCTTTTTTTTTTAAATTATTTCGTTAGTGAAGTAATTGGGATTTTTCTCTACGTGAAATACGTGCGCGAGTATCGTGTCACGACAGTACGACGTGGCGTGTCCAAAAAAAACCCTTAAAGAACATCATTAACCGATTAGTCCGCGGTGGACTATGATACCATACCGCCATCGATCGTCCATGCTCGCAACGATCGATACCGTGAATTTCATAGCCGAAAATCCGCGATTTCACCAAATTTAGTATAAAATTGTTCTGTCGTCGTTCTACATTCGTCATTGGTTACGCGCTCGCGTTGTTTTTTGGTTTATTTTTCGATATTATTGAAAAAACTAAAAACACGGGTTAGATACAGATCTACATCCCCAGGGACGTTTCCCTTTCTGACGTTTTCATCTGGGCGAGTATGCCAAGAAGTGAACGCATAAAATAAATAATATATATGCATATACATGTATCGTAAATTATTTTCCTTCATAATTAAATCCTCATTGCTCCGACTTAAAGAGTCTCGGCATGAGGTCTTCTTAATATTATACAAACGAATACATCAAACGGCGATCCGATCGGCATTACGCGAGACGTCGTACGTTACGTCGATAATTTATATGCGTATATAGGATACCGTCGATTGTCGATATATAGTGAAAAAGTAAAACCGCGGAAAATCCGTTTTGCGGGGAAACCGATGTAATTACGCTCATTTCGTCGATAATTCGAAGTTATGATTAAAAAAGTGTCGATGATAATAATAGTATACCCTTTTCTTGTTGATAATTTTGGATTTATTTTTATTTAATTGTTAATAAAGAATTTTAAACGCGACGAAAGGTTATGAACCAGATTAAAGTTCCATCGATGAGTAGTCAAAGGACGTAACGAATAAATTAAATAGATGATACGCGGCGTAAAAACAATAAAAATACGACGACTTTTTGTATAGCCAAAAAGTGTTGATAAAACATTAACGTTTAATAGTTCGAATTAAAAACGAAATTCGGAAAGGCTAGAAACTCGAGCGTTATATTTTTTAATTTTGCCTATGAAACTCGTAACTAGTTCTATACAATCGATATTTTTCAGAAAAAAAAAGTATTCTAAAAGAAAAAATATTAATATACTCGACGCGTACGTCTAATTTCATGTCGAAATAGACACTTTTCAGAATTTCCCGATCAATTTTGAAGATATTTAAATTCGGTAAAAAAAAATTAATACATTTTTAAAATAATCGTAAATATATCGGTAAAATCGTTTAGCGCGAAATCCCCTACCACAATTATTATTAAATAACCAATCCATTCACGAAAACACTCGAGCCCGACTACATATTCTTCGGTAAACAATTCGCCAACGTTCAACAACGGTTAGTTTACGTACGTAATTAAAAGCTCGCAATTTAACACTCGATAAAAACGTAATGAATATCGGACGATGACGGAAAATTTTATCCGGCACGCGAATTCGCTAACGCGCCGATTTATCATACGAACATATTGAAACGCGTACGCCGCTATTCGTACGGTTGTTAACATTTGTTAACAAATAGGAAATAAATCCGTGCGTGCGAACTCTCAGAGCGCTTCGCCCTTTCTTTGGCTACCTCCGCAAATCTATTCAACGCACCAAGATCATTCGTGAATAATTCGATGATTATTATTATTATTATAAAAAAATAAAATTCACTGCCGAAACAACGGCCGCGAAAACGACGAGATCGCCTAAACCAGCCGGTCAACGCGCACGTTGCAAATCTCCTCCCATCGTACCCGAGAAACGAATCGATTGCCTCTCGAGGCACCGTTATTCGCACACATCGGGAAATTTGCCAACAACGTGTTTTCGTGCGAGCGCTTGTGTGTTTGTGTACGATATCCAATCACCTCCCCAACTCCTCTTTAATTGTACATATATAATATTGATATATACGTTTTGTTTTTGCGTTTTTTTCTCCTAGGCGGCACGACGTCTTTTCCTACGTACGTTTCTCACTCGATCCAACACTTCATTGTCGTTTGTGGCGTTTCACTAATCAACCCTGCCTACCTATCCTCCACCACCATAATCGTATCGGAACAGAAAACCGGAGTAATAATAATTACCGTCTGCGGAGATGATACGTGAGCGCATTACGATACGGCACCCGTGGGTTTACACGTCGTGAAACCGTAGAAGGGAACGGGGGAGAGGGCTACGAAATATACCGTTAAATATTGAAGAATCGTTCAATTTTATGTATGGCCGTTGACGTGTTTAATTTACGCGTTTTAATATAAATCCGTCTACCGTGTCATTCTCCGTCGCGTTTTAAGCGTTATACGTGCACACGCTCCTTGGCATTCGTGAATCGTGACTAAGATAACGACGACAATAGACCGGAGATCAAAAACCGATTGTATCCGACCCGAACGAGAAATAAAACACGGTATTTTTTTTCAAATTTGCCGTTGTTTAATATAGTTTATAATCCACACACACACCTACACACATTTGTATTTAGATATATTTACTTTTTCTTATATATGTATATCCTTATAAAAAATAAACGCGGCTATTTTAAAACACGATTCTCTAGAAGAATCCGTTATTTTCAGCTCGTTTAACGTCTTTACAGTCGGATAATGACGTCCAATTTAATACACAGATACTGTGAAACTCTGCGCAAACATAAATTGTCCTAAGAGTAAAAAAACCGTGAAGTGTATTACAAAAACTTCCACACACTCACACAAACACATACAGAAATATGTATAAACACGTAATGGAGGTACGTTGTTAGTAATTTTTTTTCAACTTGCTACTTATTTACCGTCATTAAACGTCACACGATCACGCAAATGAACGGTTAACCACTGTAACGGTAAAACATCTCGTGTGCAACGGGTATTGAGAAAAAGAAACACGTAATTAACGTGCATTCTATTTGATCGCCGCGCGTTTTTATGTTTCAATTATTATCAAATAACAACGTTCAATTTTAAACTATACAGTAACAATAGTTTTCTTTTTAACCGTTTTTTAGAAACTAAAATATTACATAAACCTATAATATCTCTCGCCGTGTTCGTTTTAATTGACATCCTAACGCCTAATAATTAAGTATTGACTTTATAAAATGGAAAACAATTAGTAATCTCTTTAAATCAATTTCTAACGGGCACAATATGCATATATAACTGACAATTATATAAAATTCTTAAATTTTAAGAAAATTGTGGTATTCAAAATTGACGGACGTCGTTACGAACAATAACCCACAACGTTTATAATCATTCGATTTTTCTTTTATCTCTTATAGAACCGATTATTAATTCAAATTTCTAAATGAACGTCAGAATATATAAATCGATATAACGAAATGGCATTCGCGTTGAAAATGTTCATTTTCGATATATTTTTGGACCATAAAATGACTAAAACGAAAACGTACATACTTGAACGGAAGTAACTAGTATAAGATTACGAACATATTTTTATTTTTTATTCGGACATATTTTAAAAATTAATACTTTAACTGATACGATAATGTTTATTTATGTATTATATTCAATTATAGGTCGCGTCTGATGTATTAAATGCATAAAATTACTGCTGTCATAATGTTAGCGTAATTTTTTTCAGCGTCGGAGAAATGATATAAACATGTTTGTCCGAACACCAACTGGTGAACTTGTAATTTTATTACTGTTTTATTATTATCTATTTCAAAGAAGATTTTATACAATACGTTTTAGAAAATGTAACGACGACGTCATATCAAGCTGTGTGTATGTGTGTGCATAAATTATAAACGAAACGCGGACTTTAATGAAAGAAAGAGGCTGGTTTAATTCGTAACGTTGAAATATGGCGGTGATAAATATAAAAACGTGTATCGTGTCTTCGGTGGTGTAAGTAACGTATAAGAGAAACGTACCTATCTGTTTACCTCGCAACTTGCTTAATGAAATTAAATCTCTCTTTTACCCGAATCCCGTATGGTCCATGTTGTCGTGCGTGTGTTCTTATATACGCAACAACATTTAGTTTAGCGCGTTAATCTTCGATCAAATTAAACTTGAAACAAATACGCGGATAGTATTCAAATCAAACTCGTAAACTTGGATTTTAAATAATCCGACGGAGAACTACCGTAATTAAGCGCTCGTAAACATAGAGATACGATCGACGAATATTGACGATTATTTCGTTCGGCTGGTCATAATATTATATCATTATCTACCGCGCGTTAGAGTTTCCAATACGTTCTGTCGATTAGTATATATTATACAATTATAACTACCGTGTATCATTCCGGTTTTATATCAGTTTTCGAAAAGGTACGTAAATTAATTTTAGGCGCGTTTCCCTTTTTAGAAACGAAACCGCGTCGTTCGCAATTATTTTAAAAGCGACTAACGTCGAGCTAATTTAACTGCAATCGGATATTACGCTTAAATCGGTCACTTTGTTCTGAAAACGCTAAAAACCGTTTGCGTCCCAAACCCAGGGAAATACTTGACGGCCAGTGTACGGTCGAAATACTATTTTATAAAACGACCGTAATCATTTAAGAACAATACGATCAATTTCCACCGTTCTCTCGGGGCTCGCGTAGTCCGAAGAACAATCTATAGTTGTTTTAAATCGGGTATACGTTTACGACCCGTTCGTTTTAAATTTCTAATAAACATTATCCGTTGAGTATGATAAATTACGTAAAATAATCGATTGAAAAATGCGCGGAATTCGAATAACATTTAACGTCGTGAATTTTATTTATGTTGAACGAATTTCGTACGAAATAAAAATATATCCATTTAAACAGCGGCGTTCGCAAAAACGAAACACATAACGCGTCAATGACTGAGACCACGTTGTCAAGACATTTTACAATAATTTCTCCGAGAATACAACTACGTAAAACAGACGTCTCGCTAAACGACGAAGTTATTATACTCGAACAAACAGTTGCCTAAAACAGAAATAAAACGTTTCTAAATTGTGATCGATAAATATTTTAATGAACGTACGTTTTCATACTCGTTTTAGCTATTAGTGTTCAACCGCGTTAAAAATTGCCAATACTTCGACCGTTTCTACGAAGTCGATAAAACACGAATTTCATTTTATGCGAAATAAGAAGTTTCCGTACGAATTATCGTAATAATTGTCGTCGTATACTTTCGCGGGGCTACGATAACCATGTTCTTAAGATGACTTTAATACGTTACAAATAAGTAAATTTCGATTAACGTATATTTCGGTACCAAATGTTAACGATACGTTTTCAAATACGGTGTAAATACCGCGTACGCAATTATCGTCTTTCCGTCGGATTTGCCTGAACCGCGCAACAATATAGTTAAACGGTAAAATACGTTCGGAAACACCGTAAATCTCACACTCGATCGACCGCTCGGTTTCTTTGCCGGTGCCTAACGAACGTACATAATTCCCCGTTAAACGCCGTCCCGAAACGACGACGACGCGGTTCTTCCATTGTCTCGGCGCGGCACATTTTACACGGTTCGCACGTGATCGGATCTTGGAGCGACGCCGTGGAAAACGTTCGGAAATTCGGCGGAACGCCTGTGCGAAAAACCGCGAAACGCGCTCGTGATCAACGAAAACGTATTCGACTTGGCGTATTTGATCCGAACGTGCCTCGCTTTTACTTGATTAAACCGGATGTTTACGTTTCGGACGTCTGGCGTTTAACGAAATATTACGAAGCTCCGTGAAAGTCCCATTGTCCAGAGTCAACGTTTAATATTCATGAGATTCCCGGAGATAATATCTTACGATGCAATTGAACCCAACTTCCTACGCGAATATGATAGTTCAATGACTCGTGTCATCACTAATACGGCATAATACAAATACATATATATATATATATATGTGTGTGTGTGTGTGTGTGTGTGTGTATAATATATACAGTATTATGTATAAATAACCCGACTTGTGAAATAACGAATGTTTACTTTTTATGTTACGTTCGACGAGTAACGATTTTTTTTAACGGAGAAATTTCGAAATCTAAGGATATCATATTTGAATACTTTCGTCGCTAGTGATTAACATCTTATATATATATATATAGCTTTCTAACATTAACGTTTCGAATATAATACCGACAAAACGTTCACCAACAAATATTCGTATACGATTTTACCGAATGGATAGTACGAGTCTCGTACAGAATTATCGTCCAACATAATCGCGTTGCGTAAACGACGTTCGGTATATCTATTAACGTTTACCGTAACCATTACAATTTACCGTTAACGTTTACGCGAATTTGTTTAAAAAAAATTCGTAACAATTACTACAACGGTGTATTTGACCTTTAGCGAACGCGAAATAATCGTCTACGGAAATTAACGTGCACGTGCTAAGTTTCACTTTTTATTCGTAATCGTTAACTAAAATAATACAAACGGGTTACGTGGCTATTAAAAAAGCGAATTCGGTAAAAATATATCCCGTTTACGATTCGTAATTCTAATTGAAAATTCTTAAGAAAAAAACCGCTTATTATTTTAATTCGTTGGCTATCGATTTAAAGGCTAACAATTACGTAATATGGAAAGTTATTTAATTCCATAATACGACGCCGGAATTATTAATAGTTTTATCGTTTTATACGAATAAATTACAATAACGTTACACGTTTAACGGTAACCGACTAATTGACGAACCGATAACGTTAACGAATCGTAATTCGCCCAGGAAATATAACCGGACGATATAGAAATATAATTAACCGTCGCGCTTCGGGTGAACGTTCGCGTCCGAATCGGCCGAGACGTTTTATTTTTATTCGGTTAACGAACAACGGTTACCTGTTCATTTTCGCCAGGAATCCGTACGGTCCGTCCAGCTTGGCCGTCTTGTCCAAATTCCGACAGTACAACGTCCAAATGCAGTCCAACGACGACCCGTTAACCGTGGGGTGGTCACCCCCCACGCTTTTCCCCTGGGCCTTGGCCGCTCGGGAACTGCTCCTGTACGCCCGGCTCAGGTTCAACACGGCCCTCAGGCCGCCGTTAATGAACTCCATCAGCTCGGACACGAACCCTTTGGCGCCCCGGTTCCGGCGGTCGTCGGACAACACCCTGGAGTTGGCCGACCGGAGCTGCTTGACGCGGTCGGGCGGCAAGAACAGCGCGTTCAAAGCCACCACGTCCGGATCGTTAAGCATTTGTTGGCCGGCTTGGGCGTCCTCGTTCAGCGCGATCTGCTGCACGTTGTGTAACAGAAAAAGGTCGATGGCCAACAGCCCAAACGACACCAGGCTGGCCGCCGAATCGTTGGCCGCGGCCGGATAAATCAAACTGGCCACGGGCGTATCGGCCACGACGTCGGTGGTCGTGTTCGCGTACATTTCCCGGAGCTTGGCCAACACGATCGTCGCGTTTTTCGTGTACAACGATTGATTGACGGCGTCGGCCATTTGAATCCATTGGCTCTGATTCTTCCGGACGTCCGACTGCGTCAGCCAATCGCGTACGTCCTGCAACCTTTTCCGCAAAAACGTGAACACCGGATTCGCGGCCTTATCGTCCGACGTCACGTCGTCGAACTGCGAGTCGAAATACGGGTACTCGTTGACGGCCGTGGCCGGGGGCAGCATGTCTTTCTCGGACAACCGGACCGGGTGTTCCTTCAGGTACGAAAACGCGGGTATGGGATCAAACTTTTCCGTGTCCGGTGATTGCTCGTTCGCGTAGTACGGTTCGAACTCTTGCGGCGCCTCCAGTTCGTCCTCGGTTTTCCCCTCAAGGTCCGACCAATTCGGGTACACCACCTCGCTCTTTTTCCGCACGCCGTTCACCCTCGACGACTCCGCCGCCGCCGCGTCTTCCATCGGACTCACCCCGTCGCCGAGCTTGGCCTCGTCGACCCGCGAAATCGGCGTGGTCGGCTCGATCTTGGCCATTTTCTCGTGTTCTACAATCTCGATCCGGCCTTTTTTGTTCTTGATGCTCGTGGTGGGCATCGCGTCGTAATTAACCGTCGGGAACGCGGACTTGACCGTAGTCGTCTCGTAGTGGTGCCGGTGAACGTTCGGGGCCACGTGCGCGGGCGGCTGGTACACGACCGCCGGCACGTCCGGTCGGCTGTTCACGCCTAACCACAACGTCATGCCGATAAATGACACGGTGATGAGTAGCCCGCACATGGCCACCAGCACCCAGCATCGACCGAGACACGACGACCCGGAATCGTATCGCTTATCGCGCATCTCGTAAAACATCGCGAACGAAAACAGTACACCGGTCCGGTCGATAGCGGAAGACGGAATGATTGTCGGATGGCGCACACCGGAACGAGTCCATCGGCGGCAGCGACAACTCCACCGTGTTCAATGGCGAGTGGGGGGAAACGTCCGCCGCCGCCACCGTTACCGTCGTCGTCGTCGTCGTCGTCGATGATGAAACGGTTTTCTGTCACGCAAGTAGATCGTCGCGCGCGGTTGTCGTCGCCAACCATTGTTTTTAAATACGAAAGAAGAAAGAGAGAGAAAGAGAAAAAACCTCGCGACGACGATGATAAACCACCGACTATTAAACATTTTCCTCGACCTGATTCGTGCCGGCCGGATGGGGAAAGTCGAACGAATACGGCGGAATGCGCGCGGGATATTGGACATTACCGACCAACCGCCCCCACCCGGTTGACCATGTGAAACGGCCGCTGTTTTCGCCTATCGTGTTTATTATAGCGTAGCGCGGCAGATTCCGTCCGAAATTATATGCCGCGCGTTTCTCGCTATTATCTTCGTTTAATTTTTCTTTTGTTTCCTTTTTTTACTCGTAATCCCGATTGTGTTATTATAAACCGTATAATACTTATGTATACTATTTACCTAGCTATTTCAACGCGACAATAGCTCTATTACAAACGTTTTCCTAATATATATAAATCTACATAATCAAATACGCGAACGTTTATTATCCTAAATAAATAATTTCGATTTACTAACGTATTTTTTGAACGTTGCGAATTAGCTACGGAAATTGTATAGATTTTACGCGGGTCATTTATAAACT
Source organism: Geopemphigus sp. TES_GeoC_2020 (assembly GCA_025469175.1). Lineage (NCBI taxonomy): Eukaryota > Metazoa > Arthropoda > Insecta > Hemiptera > Aphididae > Geopemphigus > Geopemphigus sp. TES_GeoC_2020. The sequence goes on from JAIPRN010001760.1 coordinate 35,522, forward strand.
AAATCGTTTTATTTTTTCGTGTACGACAAATTATATGAATGTTTTACGCTTAGCGTTATATAAACATTAAGTAATACGTTAATGGCAATATCGTTAACACGAGTCTGATATTTTACGAATTACGAACGTTTTTAATAACCGGGCACATTTATTATACGACGGTTTTAGTAGCGCATTTTTTTAAAGACTTAAAAGTTACTTCAAAAAGTGGCGATTCTACTGAAACAATATGACGTAAAAGTGTTTGTGTTTTTTATGTCTCTAGCAAACAGTTTGTTATATTCCGTGTAGTTAACGTGACGTATAAAAATATACCGTGGTCGATTATTTTATTTTTCGCGACTTAAAAATGCTAGCAAAAGACGTCGCGAAGAAATTATCAAAATATAAATATCTCCGTACATTAGACTTGAATTTATGTACGATAAACTTTACGAACACTATTTTATTCTACTATACGTATTTTTATTTATACGAAAAATATTTTCGTACAATTATAATTATTTATTACGGTAATATTTTTTTTTTCGTAACATTTCTACTTCGAATAATGATAATTTTATATCAATAGAATCATGTTCCTCATTTTAGCAAGAAAATATTCCTCGTATTCGTGTACTTATAATAAATCCGAACGTCAATACCAAACACACAAAAAACCCCGAATTACGTTCGAAGTAACTACGTACAGATATAATAAACACGTTTATTTCGAAAAATTGGGCTTCTACTTAAAACATACAGTTAATTTAATCTTCGTATGTTTGTACGATTTTAATTTAAAATTTCGCAAGGATAACAACGAAGTTTTTCACGTACTATTATGAAACCAAAAGCTTATTTTGAACTGATCGTCTGCCAAAACGCGTGTAGCTAATACGATTTAGCGAAAACAACAAATATTACCACGTACTCGGAGGAAGTAAATCGGGTAGTAAACTCAAATAGGTCGAAACGTTTTCACGAAGGTTACAGTTTATGTATGGTTAAGGTCGCAATTGTCGCCGCCGTGTTAATTGTAACACTTTATACAATCAATAGTAACACCATTTTCGTGGCCGATATATTATAATCGTACGGATACGATTTCCAAAATTCGTTTGCTCGGTTAACCGTACCATAAACTAAACACGAAGAACAAACATGTAAGACCGTTTAAGCGTAAATAAACATTTAAACCCAGCAGATACGACTAATTAATTTGCGACGATTGTAGTAAATCAAATTCCCTCTGTCGTTTAATTTCAAGTTGTTCGCTACTCAATTCGTATTTTTTCGCAGAGCCGGTACATCGTTTAACCTAATACAAATACGTTCGTTTTAATGATCAAATACGTATACGCTTCCCTAAAAAAATATACCGAATAAAAATTTTTTTTTTTGCTAATTTTACGCTCTAAAATTGGGTCTTAATTTAACACTTACGTACGAAATACATCCAACGAGTTAATCATTTTTCAAACGAAATATAATATTATTTTTTTTATTGCGTTAGTCAACAAATTATTAAAATAACGCGATACCTACTATATATACACATATTATTAACCGTTTTTTATCAACACTTGATTCCCAATATATATATATATATATATATATAACATTGTTTTACAAAAAAATGAAACTTGTAAAAAAAATTTTTTAAATGATGTCGACAATTCAGCCTTTATTTTGATATGTATTTAATGTAAACTATCGTAGGTGATTCTAAAGAATCGAAAAAAATTAAAGCAATTATATTTGGTGATAATAATAAAAAAAAAATTAAAAAAAAGAATTACTTTCTCTACCCATTGTAAATAACTGTTTTTATGAATGTATATAGCATATATTGTGTGATGTATATGTGTATGTGTTATACAAAACTAATATATTTGTCATAAACAATGAGTATGAAAATAATATGCGTAACTTTCTTATTGCTATTTGTTTCATCTGTTAACCACTTAAATAAAACAACAATACATATATATGTATATGTCTTTATCTCCCTTCAATTTCATATCTTTCCGTTGGTTTATTCAATAACTAGTATTTTTAATTTGTCAAAATACTGACTTCATTGATGAAAAATTAACAAAATTAAACGCCATATATATATATTTTTTTTTGTTATCGCGTTTCAATAATGATCTGTAGATGAACAATAAAGAAAATTGACCTGAATGTTCAAACTACCTAATAAACGATTCTTCGCTTCACCAGTTTCCAAATCGATAGTTATTATTTATTACAGTCGCTTTCTTCTACATCGATTGATCGTTTATTTTCTAAAATACGCGCATTTTAATAACATCATGATACAATTTGGCGTAATTCGAACGTTTTTTTGCAATAACCCAAAATATACGTATATTGATATTTTTTTTAATTCTATGTACATTTAAAAATCACTTTTATGACGCGTTTATGTGTATTTTTTTATTTCGAAAAAATTAGCGAGTTAGTAAAAATGCACAGAAGGATACAATTTATATAACGCGCATAATATCACGAATTAAGTATAAAATATTATAAATTTAATATTACCAAATTTCAATAATTCGATTTAACATTACGTAGAAATCGTAAGAAAGAACTACCTATTATATGATAGCAGCGGTGTATTTATAAAAAATTTTTTGGAAAGGGGTCGTAATAATAAAATAATTTTGAAACACCAATATTATCGTACACTAATTTGATTAACATTTCATAAATAGTTTTATATAAAAATAAATAATCGAAGAAATACTTCCATTAAATGTTAAAATATTTTGTTTCCTCCGTTATAATTTACAAAATAAACCAACTACTTACAATTATATTATTAACATGTTTAAAATTTGAGATCTCCGAACATTTTCTGGTAAGTGGCTGGAAACTTCTAACACCCCCTCCCCATGAATATGCTATTATATAATAGCCATACTATGTTAAACCCATAATATATTATATTTAGAATGCATTAACGTCGGTCTAATTAGATTTTTCTAAAGATTTTTGCTCGTCATTTTTGTAAGCGATTTAAACTTTCGAAGAATTGTTTTTACCCAAATTTACGGCTACAAACGTGAATAGAAAAATCGTCGCGACGTTATAAAACCAACAGATTTTTGTGTTGCTCGAAACGTAAACTATAATAATGTAATCTTGATTATGATAATATAATAAATCCGGAGTCGCTAATTTCAATAATAAATTACGTAATCGTAAGCGGTTAAATATAACCACCAAAGATTGGGAAATGAAACGATTACTTGTATATTACGCTAAAATGGTTTTAATATATTTCTGTAATCGCGTTCAAAACCTTCGCCTAAGTATAACGTAAAATGAATTAATATTTTTAAATATCGTGTAATTCGTATTATCGTTTTCGAAATAAAGTGTTAATGCCTAGTACCAAAATCGATTGTAACTGGCGTTTAAATAATTAATCTTTATTTTCAACTATTAAGCGAATTATCACGATGCGTGCTCTAATAAAATCATAAAGACCCACTTTTTTCTTTCACGCAAATCTATAATAGTGTGCACTGTCACAAACACATTTCCAATGCACATTTCGTCGGAAAATAAAAACTTTCTCTACTAGAAAATTGCGGTAAGTTAAAACGTACTGGAAACAACGCCTAGAATATAAACGTGGTAGGAAACACCATTGTTTTCGTGCGTTTCGGTGCGATTATTACAGCGTACGATGTTTGTATTTAACGAAATAATATAAATAAAACAAAAAAACGCGTACGCTCGTTTTTTCATTCGTCTAAATATTTTATTCGTCCCGATACCTCATAAATATAAACGAATAATATAAATTGCAACGAAACACGCTCTTATTTTCAACAAGTCTCGTTTAAGCGATACTTTTAAAAGCAAAATAAAACGAAAATTTTCGAGCGCCGGATATAGATATACACACCGATAATTAAGGGATCGCTATAAGTTCTCATCAGTAGCTCTATATTACCTTCGGCTCTAAAGTTAACCGTAAATTACGCGCGTACGCTCGTCGAAAAAATAAGGTACACGTAAAATAAGGAACGAACTAAATCCACAATCTTGGACAACAAAATTACGACGGTAAACTTCGTCAAATTTTCGCGTTTTTGTTTTGTTTTAATATTTCGATAATTTACGATCTAAATATATATATATATATATATATATATATATATATATATATATATAT
>JAIPRN010001761.1:0-39682 GCA_025469175.1 Geopemphigus sp. TES_GeoC_2020
AGGTTACATAATTTTTATAAGGCTCTTCAATTCTGAACGCGGCGTATAACGTGTTTATCTCACATTTTCCAGTCGTTTTATGCGACGCTGAGTTTTTTACCTAATCACTACGTTTTGTATTAAAAAATTACGCAATTCTTTATGAAGTACTAGAATCGGAAAAAACTATATAGGTGGGTCGATTACGATCTGCCATAATCTATGTATTCCAACAGACGTCGTAGCGAAGATTTTTTTTTATTATTAATTTCGTACGAGATCATAATATTATTCTATTTTACTTAATCAGACCGAGTTCTATATACTATGTCGATTACTTTACAAATTAACAAACGATCATTGATAATATATATTTCAGAATCATATTTCAACCGGTGGAACCGATACTTTCATTCGATTCATAAATCTCTAAGATTGGTGAGATTTAAATTTTGAGATCAGTATTTACACGGTGTAACGAATAACATATTCGTACAGATAATATACAATGAACAATTATAGCGTGAATTTAATATAACGATAACGGTGGAGGCAACTTTTTTAATTTGTTACAATTAAAACGTATCAGTTTAGAAGTTTTTTTTACGCGTACTAAAATATAATAAATTTACTTTTGTTCGCGTAATTACTGTTACAATTAGTTACTATGTAGTCGTTGATTGTCATACGATAATGTCACCTTCACTATACATCAGGCGCGTGGAAAGTCGACGGTTCGTGACAAATAAACGTTCGAAAATGTACAAGGGATTTTTAGACTCACCATAATTACTATGCAAACAGCACGCCACTATTACGGTGCGTAATTCTATAGCTGGTAAGTTCTTGACGGATCAATCGTCACGAACTGTGCGTCACTTTACCGAGTATGGTTAATTCGTGAACGTGATGCCTACGACGGATTTCCTTGGTGTAGAAAAACGCGACATATCTTCGGGATATAATTAGGAGGGTCTTTTTTTTTCGAAGTAGCCAGGGTTTTATATCAATTGAATTCGTCTATATACATTAACGTGACGCGTCGATTAATTCACGCACGCCTATATGACCCGTAACGATAAATTGATTTCGATTTCTACCGCCTGTAACTATAAACGATAATGTTGTTTTAATCGGTTAATGTTAATATTCCCGAATGTAATACGAAGAAAATACTTCTTTGGAACCATGTGCATGGTACACGATTTAGCCTTTACGTAAACACCGCGCGGAGAATAATGTTAGATTATTTAAAATACGATTTTGTTACATTCCACTGAAAACATGTTTTCGTCTAAAATCAAATATAAATTCAACGTGGATTTTTTAAGATAAAAATAAAAAATTACTGACATTTTTAACACGCGCACATTCAATTGTACGATTAAATTTCTAAAGTACACGAGTTTATATATATATAAATATACATTTCGATTAGGTTGATGAAATAAACGTTTTTTTATACGCGTACAAACATCCCGTTATTTAAATGTTAACGTTTAACCCGTGTTTGCGAAAATATTTTTATTTTTGGTTTATCTAACGCCTTAAATTTTTAAATATTCCGGACGTCGTCGATTTATCCGTACGCGTGTAATATTTAGCTCAAGTAAAAATAACAATATCGGATGTTTCGATAATTTTCTGGATTGTTTTAAGTAAGTATCAATCACACTTTACTATACTTAACAACGAAAATGATATTCGGAGTCGTACCTTGCGCTTATTTAACAACGCCGTTCTTTAAAATTATTTTTATGAATTTCTTATTGTTAGCGAGTTTTTTAATTATGTTAGTATCGTCAAATGTATTTTAGTGGCGGGATAACTTACTTCCAAATAACAGACGCAATTAACAAATTATTTTAAACGCGAAATAGCGATTATTTCAGTTCAAATTCAAGTTTATAATGATATGCGAGCACAAGAAATAATTGCGTACATACTACACGGTAAAAACTGTACTCGTGGTTTACCAATATCACGAAAAAAAAATCAATTACAATTTTATTTTTAAATGTTATCATTATATATTGCGTAATTTTTAATTAGCGCACGATATTCGTTTAAGTAAAATATGCGGCGATAAAGAAACGAAAATAAGACGAACAAAATAACCACGTTTTTCCAAAATTCTCGAAATACTTATTTGCAAATATATAAAACCGCGTTAGTAAAATGGTAAAAAGATCGTACGAATATTTTTATATATTTCTATTCGTCGAGCTATAAATTTTAAAACTATTCTAACGATAATAAATACTTGTAAAAATGTTTGTCTTTTTTTGACATATACTTTATTCGACTTATAATGTTAAACACATTTTTGGAATAAGATAATAATCAACGATAAATGTTTTACAATACGTAATATAGTACAGTGAAAAGGTTAACAGGTCACACCGCGTTCAATCATACAGTAGTCAAGGATTTCCACAATGAGTAATTTTACGAATAAAGTAATCCGGTTGGATGTAGGCACTATTCGAATAGAAAATGAGAATTTCATATAACATAAATCGTTATATTTATGTATATACGTATATATATATATATTAATATATATATTTTTTTAACCTATTATTTAACGAAAACCATCGATTTTTACGTCGAAACTACTATTTGAATTCGTAAACATAAATCAGTTAACAACATGGTTAATTTCGTTACTTATGATATGTAATTGTCATATTAGTTTTACATAGTGACGTTATTACAGACATTATCGTAGAAATAAATTAAATTTATTTATTTATTTCTATTATTCGATTATTTTATGTGACATTGTGTTTCTATATTGTTATATTTTTTATAAAGTACTAATAACTCTATTATTATTATTATTATTATTAAACTAAAATTGATCTGTATGTGTTTATGCGAATACGAATAAAATAATAGGATATTGTGGATCACGCAGGATGTTTTTAGTCGATATATTTTCTAGTATTTTTCGCGTAAACAGTAAATACGTTAAAAAATGCGATAACTAACCTTGAATTAAAATTTTGTTTGTGTCTGTATCAAGGACGCATAAACATACAACTTTATATCAATTATACGCATGAAAATAACGGTTTTTAAGAACATTAACTTATATTTCGTGATTCGAAAACACGTATGAGTAATCTATTTATCAGATCGGCAGTGTTATAGTTCGTTAGTCTCTAGTTAAGGTGTTGATTAAATGGCGTATGTAGCCGTGTAGAGTTAAAGTATTTATCGCGGTACTGTTCGGATAATTATTTTCAAAATGCCGGTGAAAAAAATGGGATACGTATTTTTAATTGTTACTACAAACCAAGAATATAGAGAATTCGTTTTTGTTTATTCGTTTTGTTTGTACTTATTTTCCTTGTTGTCATAATACATTTTGTTTACTTCATTCTAAATACTATTAACGATAAATTATATACAAATTCTAATCAATAATATTTACGTTCTTCGTGATTGTTTATTTTCATCGGTAGTATTTAATATATATCGGAAATTGTTTCATTTGAATATATAATTTATAGCGTTGTTATTTCTTGAAACGTGTACATTATAAAAACGTTTTTATATACATACGATGAAATATTTTCTACTAAAACAAAATTCATCACAATTTTATAACTATCAATTATTTAATAATTGAACGTAATATTTTTAATGTCGAAGACGAAAATAATAATTAACTGGAAACGTACATATACGATTGTTGTAAAGTGTTTGTATAAAAAATAAAAATAATACAATTACGAATACAACCATGTTCATCGACGCTTGAAAGTAAATTTTTCGTTATTCGAGCGATAATACGTGTAATGTTAATGTGCATTAAGGTTGTGCGTTACAAAATGGTCAGGGTGAGTGCTCAACTTGCACTCTATTATTATATAATACACATACACGTCCTTGAACGTAATGATTAAAATTATATGCACACAATGTCACCAAATATACTGCACGAGGTAATAAACCATAACTCTCCAATCGCTTTTTCCTTATAATCTCGACATTTTTCTTATTGTCTATTTCTATGAGAATGATATCGGCGGGTACTATCTACGATTATTTAAACTACCACACGCGTTCCGACGTTAGGATAAATTAAAAACGTATTTGTTTTATTTTCAAAGAATACAACGCATATGGTATATCGATAGACGTATTTTAAGAAACGTCCACTGTTTAACGTAAGCCTGGGGCGTTTTAATAATATCGATGGTCGATTTCAGTTATACGGTAAACGACTCGCAGAAAAAAGTTTTCAACATGTTACGCTCCTTTATGAAATTGTGCTTCAACGGAAAACATTATGTCGAAACGATATTAAAAGTAATCGCTTAATATTTTAAACTTTTATACTATTTTGTCGATCGAGCACTGTAATAATCGATCATAATGTAATAAAATAATAATTATATAATTATAAAACGAATCGTCATGGTCAATCGGTTATTACCTAAAATCGAATGTTGCGTAAACGATAAATTATATGGCGGAATGGAAAATATTCTCAGATTTGTACTATAAACACTAGTTATACATTTTGAAAACAATGACGTTTAAATTAAGCGAAACCATGTCGTAAACGCATTTTGAAATAAATTGTCAATAATAAGGGCCGAATGAGGGTGGATGGGTGAACCGAAAATATGTTGTAACCGTGTTGTCTACACATTGACTATATATATATTTGCCGTCCGTTGTAAAAATATAGTAACCTTTAATTTGTATTATGTAATTAGTATACACACACACACACGCGACCATTGTTATTTTTGAAACTGTACGTAATAACACTAATAACGTACCGGTGGAATCGTTTTGTACGTAGATTAGTGTTCGCGTATTTTACACGGTTATTACCATTTTTCTAACGTGCGTGAACCGAGTACCTTACGATTAACGTTTCGGATGTAACAAGTAAATGGTTAGTACATTAATTTGGATGTTCGCCTCGATTAAAAAGTGCGCTTGAGAGCGAAAATTACGGCCCGTCGTAATTACGTGGGTCGAACGTAAGGATAAACTGCAATTTATTTCGTGACATTCGTGTAGAATTTCGGGAGAAGCTATCATGTTGAATATCGCCTATCATTGTGTATTTTTATTCAAAAACGCCTAATAAAAGGGTATAGTCTGTCACGCTACCTGAATATAAATGTCCAACCGACTTAAGTGTTATAATTGAATAAGAAATGATACGGCTATTTTTATGTGAAGAGATGAAGTGTTGAAGTAACGCTATACTTTTATACAATCTATACATATCAATTTCGATAAAATTAATTTTGATACGTTTATAGTAATTTAAAATTATATACTGACAGAAGTTTGATATTTATACCATAAATAATTTTCAAAAATCATTGTACTTTAGTTGATTTAAATGTTCGGAGTCATTTTTGTATATTTATTACGATACATTTTAAACTGTTCTAATTACAATATAATAAATATTTTTTACTTCGTTATTCAACCATATTACCGATAAATAATTACGATAATCGCATAATATTTTCAAATTATTATAAATACTATTGTAATATTATTTTATTATAATTTTATTTTATTTATAATTCGAATACTATTTTTAATTTGGAACATCAAAATATTCTTTACAATCTAGTGTATTCGTTTACATCAAATTTATTTATTTACGTTGAATTAATAAAGAATTTTAAAAATTAATAGTCGCGTAACAAAATTATATAAGTACAACTACAAAACTATATCTACCAAATATACATATAGAGTGTAGATTTGCGACAAAAAACAATACCATATTAAGGAAGATGTAAAAAAATGCGATGATTTTCGTAGTCTAAAATTAATACTTACAAAAAATTATAAATTTGAAAGTGATAATTAGATAACATGTTCATTAAAATACAATATAAATATAATTAACTATATCATTGTGGTCGAATTTAGATTTCGTCCGACACAATGATGATTTAAAGGGAATGGGGTTTCAGAAACGTATCTTGATCTCTTGCTCAGGGTATGTAACAACTCCTTAAATTATATCACGTTTTATTTTTTATATATATTTTATATAAATATTATATTTTAATATATATATATTAGATATAGGTGTATGAATTGCCTACTTTTTTCGGGGATTAAAATTACTAAATACTTAAATATTTTTAGCTTTCGTGCAATATTGGACACTTGCGCACCTTTCGACAAAGTCCCTTTTATTTTCTTCTTTTATTTAACAAAATGTTTATCTTTCGTTTAGGTTTACCGATTGTTCTAGTGTGTTATGTTGGTATAGAATTGCTTACGGCATATTTCGGACGCGAAAAATAAAATACTCGAAATACGGTTTTAAAACGTAACAAATGGAATTGAAGAAACTGCCTCAAAAAGTAAAACAAATGTATAAATATATTCTTAAACACAATCCAGCGATTTTTAACTTTGAGGTCAGTTTGATGTTTATAGTTTATAGTTTTCTGGGGAAATTAAAGCCGATAAATAAACTAATCGGAATATTTAATAAAAAAAACATGTCTATTACAATATTTCTAATTTATACGCTAACCTAATTTACATTTAAGAAAAAAAATGTTAAAAAAAATTATATTAAATTAACGTGTTAAATTATATAAGTGATGTTAACTATTAAATAGTAATTTGTATTCAATCGAAAAATGTTATTGTCCGTCAATTGTATTATTATTCGTGTTCAAAAATACGAACTTACCAATCAATGTTTCGTGACCATTAACGGGCGATATTCGAAGTCACGTTTTGAAAATATTGTAAATTGTTTAGATTTACATTAAAATTTGACACTTTAACACTTTTCTTCAAATGTAGATATTTGAAATATGTTGTACTATTCAAAATATAAATTATTTTCTATTTCATCTATAGCTTACATATAGGATGATCAATACGTAAAATTTGATTGTAGGTACTATAAACGGTTTGCGAACTGAACGCTACACGATTACATTCATTAGTGATGGCTGTGTTTAAACGAATAGTGTTTTAAACCTATGAAGATCGTAGAGTTCGAGGTGAGCAACTATAATGAGTAATTGAATTCCATTTCTTCAACACAATGATTATATTAACATTTTCAGTAAAATATAAAATAAGGACTTTTTTTTAAATTTCGTAAGAACGTTGAAATTATTAATATTGTTATTATTATTAATTATTTCATTCGTTATTATCAAAAATATCAAATAAAATATATATATATATATATACAGTTCAATTATATTAAATCTTAGATTTGAGGTATACTCGTATAGTAAAATTATTAAATAAATACACCCTCGATTGTTATATATAAAATGTTTCGGTCTAAAACTTATGGTATCTACTACTCATATTTATTTGAAACATATATTTGTAATTTTATCCTCTTATAATAATTTCGTTTTATAAAGTGAATTACATAAAGAAAAGCGGTATATTAATGTACAACATTTATATGCGTTTTGTTTCGTATAGAAATTATACATACGATATAAATAGAATAACATATATTAATTATTATTATAATTTATATATGTAAGTTAAAAAAAGTTCTTTAATACAAAGAGGGAATTTTAATAATTTTTTGTAATAATTTTATTTATTGAATAATATATTACGGAATTAAATTCTTTTATTGAATAACGCGCTCGAACATTTTTACATTTGTACAATTTTATTTGTGATTTCTAATAAAATACATTATATATTATGACAACAGAAACGGTATATCTCAAAAAATAATTGGAAACAGTTAAACGAATAAATAAATATCACAAAAATAAAAACACGATAATAATTACAATCAATAGAAAAATTAATAATTAAATTTTTTTAATTTCAATTAAACGTTTTTAATATTTTTATTGTGTTCAGTTGGTACGAAACAATGTAACTGTAATAATATTCTTAAAAAAGTATTGTTTTAACGTTAAAAATGAGTGGTCTTTTACAACTTAGATTCGTAAATTATATTAGATATAAATATAGATTAACCGTATAAAATTTTATTATGTTATATACGTATTTATTTGACATCACTGGAAATTATTTTTGTGTTCAGTATTTTAATAGCAATTTTATATTTACTTAAAAAATCCTAAATCTAAACAATCTTGGGAATTTGCAATCGAACGTAAAATAATCAAATACATAATGACGAACGACTAAAATTAAGTTAAAAATTATAAAATATTTATAAAAATGTATTATTTTTTGAATATATTGGAACATAAAATTAGAAGTACAGTCAAGTACTTTCTCCAGCATAGGTATTTATTAATTTCAGACTTTAATGCGAATATTAAACAACAACTATACATTAATTATTGTGCTGTTGTATTAATGACGACTAAAAACTTTTTGTTCACTTAAATAAAGCGTTAAAATTTATTTAATTATTCAACACTTATAAATGTTGATCTATACTATTAAATTTGAATATGTAAAGTAAAATAATTAAATACAATTTTACTAACGAATACTTAAAGGCTTTAAACATATTCGCATTTTCAATATTTAATAATATAATAATAAACATCGAAGTTTGAATTAATTTTCGATTTCGGGTATTTTGCATTTAGACGTTATAATTTTATTAATAACAGTTTCTAACAGATGTTCATCAAATTAAACTATTGAATATTTAATATAATCGGACGATTATTTTATATAAAATTTTTTATAAAATTATGAGACGTATTGTAATTTTAAATATATTCTTTTTACAGGTAATAATCAAAATTTAAAGAATGGATTTGAAATATTCATTTAACGTAAGTCAACATTACAAATTCTTTACACATATCTGTTTTGATATTTTTTCACTGTGGTAGAGGTAGAAATTTAACATTTCAAAAATGTTACCTGAATAACTGAAGTATACCTTTGTATAAATATAGAAAAAATTGTTTTATTAAAAGACTCGTTAAATTTTTTATAAAAAAATATTATTTATAATGCATCGAATTGTGTCAAAAAATGTTGTAAATACGGCAAATTATTATTAAATTACAATACGTTTTGAATGGTCAACGTGGAAATTAAATTCAACTTCGGATTTTGTACAAATGTTCACCCGTTGGTAATAAAACCTATCGATGTATAAATTCGTAATTTGTGATTGATGTAGTCTGTATGCATTTGCAGTAATATCCCAATTTTAATAAAATGTAAGCGTTTAATAGCCGATCGGATGAAAATTGGTTAGTGTGGTTCACTTATTGTGATTAACGATTTGGACGGATGTGTTATGAATCGTATTTTTATTTCGAATTTGAAAGTGATGGTAAATAGTTGAATCTGAAATAGGAACCTGTACGGAGATAGTTTAGTATAATGTACTGTCAAATTTTGCGTACTCGTAATGAAAAATATGATTCTGGAATTGCAAAATTTTCTAGATAAGGACTAAATATTGTTTGATTAATGTTACATTTCAATTTCACGTCTTAATAAACACAACTATAAATTACGTATATTCGTACAAACCAAAAAATAACATTTCACTTAGTGGACAAGTACGCAGAATAACAAAACGTTAAAATACTATTATGTAAAAATGTATTTCCTTAGGTATTGATTCAACGTGTAAAATATACACGTTATATATATTTTTTTTTCATAAAACACAAATTGATCTAAACGGTAAACACTAATATTTATATAATAGTATAGGTATATAACTATTGCTCGATAGTGTTTTTAATACAAATTTTTTGATTTGACGTTTCAAATTGTGTGTAATATCCCGAAGAAATTGAACAAAGAATATCTACTAACGGTAGTAAATTCGTAAATGGATTTTGTATGAAGACATTATATAACGTATTATATTGGCATAAATAGATGCGTAATTATTTTTTAAAACGATTTATTTAAATATTCTCTTTTATATTTAATAAAATATTAAAAAAATTTTTTAAATATTTAAGCGTATACATACACACATATGTATATATGCGTGTAAAATGTCACATCGAGTAACTAATATATTTATACATTTTGGTAAAAACAAAAATAACGGCAGACTATTAGTATTAATAGTTTGGTCTTTTTATATAGTTTAAATTAAACCAATCGCAGTTTCATAGTTGTAAACGCGAATTTAATTTCATTATGTTTTTCAACAGCGTAATCAAATTTAATTAGGCCAATAAATTTGGAGGAACGCGTAGTTATAATGTAGCTATAACGTGTAGTTTTTAATACTTAAAATTTATATATGTGTGCTGTATAATTTTTAAAATGCTACCGCTCTATACGTTCCAACGGTGTGTGTTATTATTATAATTTTCAAACGTTTGAATTATCTACGTCTATGTTATATTAATCTTGTATTATAAATCGTTAACGAGGAATATTTCGAAAATCGTCCGTATATACGTGGATGTAAAATATGTGTGCCAATTTCAATTTAATAATAAAAATATATTATACCTAATCCCTTCTATAAGTAATATAATTACATTGTTTTCGTACTTAAAATATGAAAAGGATACACAATTATTGAATGTTAAGTGAAGAAAATGTAATTCTTGACTATAATTGATAGAATATTTTACGATATTTTATAAATTACACAATTTAATAAAACTTAACGAGTGCGCATTAAGTATTGCGCCAAATTTTAATTTTCTCATTTATATTAAACGATAAATGTACAAGAGTATTCGAAACATTCGTATTAGGTGTGGTAAAATCAAAATTACAATATATTAGACTAATTAACGCGTCATAGATGAAGAGGTATAATATATATTTATGAAAATCACTATTTCAAAAATAAAACTACTGTTTACGTAATTATTTTAATTTTAAACGTATGAAACATATTTATTATTATGAAATTACAAAAGAAATATGTACATCGTCTAATAAATCGGCTAACTAACATATACGAAATAATTCCACGCAGCTACAGAGCTGAAACATAAGAGTTTCATTCATTACGATCTATCGAAAAATAATATTTTACTATTATAACATTTTCTTTTTGTACTATTTTGTAATACCGAATTGTTAGTCTTTAACTTTTTGGTAAAAATACTGTTTCAAATTTAAATAGTCGGGTTAAACGTTGTTTACATTTTGGGTTTTACTTAAAACTATTACTGATTTTCACACAAATAAAAATTCGGTTTATGTAGGGTACCTAATGCTAAAAATTTGACGTAATATAATACCTTTATTGTAGACAAATGTAATTAAAAGCATAAAATCGTAGGTAAGTATTCGGGTTTCGCTTAAATATCTTATCAACGATAATTGATACTACGAACGTTTTAATTTTATACCGTTAAAAATAATTATCTGACGGATTAAAATGAAAAACTGTAAGTACTACGTTATAAATACGTATCGATAGATTAGTGAAATAATCGTTAAATATTATGTATCAATAAGTAGATACGTGCTGAAAAGCGTGAAATGTGTTAATTGAAAATGATTTACGTAACGACGAATGATAAAATGCGAATCATTTTTAACTGTAATAATTATTTCGAAGTTAAATTTGTGTAAAAATTAGACGAACTTATATTGGCAGAAATGGTCGTGGAGTTTAAATTACGAAACAGTAATTAACGTAAAAACATACGAGGCAGCGCAATATGTATAATATATGTATTTTAAAACTTTTACAGATACAGAGATATGTGTTATGGTGAATGATAATTATGTAGAAAGTGACGTCGGTGATTCGGAATATTCGTTATTTCCGTAGCAATTGCACAACGTTAAAAATTTACATCAAATGTACGCCGATGGTTAACTTAATTAAGTTGACTACGTTCTCTGTACGAAAAAACATTTTTGTCCGTAAATCGAATAAAAACATTTTTTTGAAAAGTAAATATTTGAATTAGACGTAGAATGTTGCAAATTAAAATATAAATATGCAATGACACAGATTGTATCCTGTCCGGAACTTGTTATTGATTTAAATCGAGCTTGGGATAAAATAAAAGAAAAACGAAACAACACGAAATAAAAGATGCGGCGAGAATCGTAAATTTGCGCTTAATTTAAACTTTAAGCTACTTAAATGATTCGAAATTAAGTAGTTAGTATTATATTTTTGAACAATATATCCCGGCATATTTATTTCTTTGTGGACAATGACGATATTTCACGGTCGATGACGTCAATTCCCCCAATGATCGTCTTTGACAGTAACATGTGTGATATAATGATTAAGGTTTTTGACAACTGGAGTAAACAAAACGCTTTACGTCGTTTCTACATATCGTTTTCATTTTTTTTTCGGGTTCAACTATGTCTAAAAATAATGTAATGTTTTATAAATTACATATTACGTTTTCTTTTATATTCATGTAAAACTATTATTCCTAGTGATTATTCAAATGAACCGTATTATACAATAACGCTAAATTGTATCTAAATATAATTGTTGTAGAACTTTGATGACGTTGAATATGATTAACGTCTCTTCAGCAATAAATAATTGTTCAAACATATATTTTAATAAAAAGTCGAAAATGTATTCTTAAAATAAATTAGTTTAATTGAATTAATTTTAAATTCTGTAAATTAGTGTGTAATTTTGAGAAACACGCGTTATAAAAATAATGCGTATACATAAAATAGGTAATATTGTTTCGGGATAATTGATTAAAATAATATCAGGAATAACGGAAAATTATCGTGGATTTCTATTCACATATATTATATTGAATAAAGACAATCGTTAGGTATAAATGTTTAGAATTATAGACGTAATTAAGTTTCTATCAATGTATTAATAAGTTATTAAAAAATATACGGCAAATACTTTACTTAAGTAGACATTAATATATAAAGGTGGTGGACCGGAGTATCGAGTTACAGAAATAATTTTTGTTAGACTCTCGATGTATATTTCGGTTATATAAATAGTTTAATACTATTTTAAACAATCACCACGTTTAAATTGATACTTTTTTAACGGATAGTTTTTACGATCGCGCGTAAATACAATTTTAGTATTAAAAATATTACAAAGAGATAAAAAAGTTACACGTTTTCGAATTATTTGAATTTTTCAGAAGTTGCCAGTTTAAATACCTATGCTTATTTCCATTAAGAAGAACATTCTGTTTGTTTGTCGGTAACATGGAATATCTCGAATATTGAAATATATATATATATTTATATATACAGGCGTTTATATATTTTAATTTTTAACTCGTTCATTCGCCAGCGCGACGTTAATATTTGGAGTAACTATTTATTATTATTCGACGAGTATTATTTTTCCAAACTACCGTATATTGTCGTACATTTAATTAATATCAATTGAGGAACGTAGTTGCTGAACGTCTATTACAATAGGTTTATATATGCATAGGTAAATAGTTCTATTATGTATGGTAATTCGCCATAAACCAGATACCAGTTGATCAACTTTTTCCCGTTACAATGACCCAGAAGTTGCCATATGGCAAAATGAGATACGCGATTAGACATTTCATTTGGTACAATTATATTTATCCATTATTTACCGGCGCAAACGATTAAGTTTTTTTTAGCATTCTTTTAATGCTTGCGATGGACATTTCATTCAATTTTCAACAAGTGGTAAAAAACATGAATTAATTGGCAATTACCCGAGCGTTATTTTAGATCCAGTTTAAATTATTATATTCAAGGATACTTAGATATAGTAAAAAGTGTATTTGTTTTTATATATATTTTAATTTTATTTTGCATATACGTTGATTGTTATATAATTAAAAATATTACCACACATTATTACTAATACGAAAATATACGGAATAATTATCGTAAGATTGCTCCTGAAAGAAATGTATCTTTAATTGATACATTTTACTATGAAGTATATAACGATTGAAAATCACTTAAGTAGAATATCAAAAATTATTTATTTTGTAAAAAAACTTTCGACCACGATATAATAGACGTATAACATATTTTAAATGATATGTACATGAAACTGGGAAGGCGGACTTCTGCAAATGTCGGTTCGAATGAAATATATGGATGGGTGTGTTTGAGATGAATTATTTTTTTTTGAATTTGAAAGCAATTCGAGTTAAGTTGCGTTCGAAAAAAATTTTACGCTCAGATAAGTATTTATAGAAGTCAAAATGCTCGTAAAAATATTGTTTGTCGAGAATTCTAAACGTTCAAAATTTACTGGTATACATATGATTAATATATAGTTTTATATAATAATTAAACTTTTATTCGAATTTTAGTCTGAATACTCAATATAAAAATTTTATGTAATTGGATTCGAAAATATCATCGTTATAAAATTGAACATGATCGCGGTAATTTAAACCCCTAAAAATATGGATACACATATATATTAAAAAAAATAAAAATATATAATATATATTGTATATATTTTAAATATTTAATATTGTATTAAAATGCACGGACTTATTCAATTTCAAGCCTTCGAAATTATAATTCCTTATTTCAAGATTATTTGTAACTATCGAAATATTTTTTGTTTCAAATTTGTGTTGTAAATATATTCTATTTTGGACGTAATTTCGCAATAATAGTTTTTTTACGATTTAAAAAAGTATCGAGAAAATCGAAATAAATAGCTTGTTTAAAATACCATCTGTTTGGAATTTACGATCCATTATTGAGATTGTATAAAACTTTTGGTGTATTATTTTAAACCAAAAAAAATAGGATCGTAGGTACAAAGAAAAAACATATTTCTTGCTTCGGTTTAAATCTAAAAATATTTAGAACAACTAAACGACGAACAAATTAATACGAATACAAGATTATTTGGTTTGTTTATTATTTTGAAAAAATAAAATACGTTTTCCAACGTTACAAAACAAAATGATTTTTTAATATACAGAATACATTACACTTTATATCATACGTTTATAATTATTGTTTTCTCTTATTCATTCCAAATTAAATTTTGAAATCAATAAATTTGAATAAAAATGGGCGTCTGTAGTTGTAGCTAATACATATAATCGAAATTAATTTTAACGTTAATATACATTCGTTAGAGTTTACGTTATGTAATATTATTTAATATAATTGTATTACACAATTATATTATATGAAAACCGGGATTAAAAAGTAATCGGTAAAAATGAAATTAGTATACACATAGATAAGTGACGTATTAAATATCGACCGTAAGTTTTTGTATTCTAGTAACGAGAATAATTCCAGACTTAGATGTGTCGGCGTGAAAGGGAACTGAAAAATGAAAAGTAATTTGTGAACAATTAGTCTAATCATTACGAATCAATATAATTTGTAATTAAATTCGACAATAGTTTCATTTTTAAATAGTATTCACAAATTACTATATAGTATCCCACAATTAAAGTAATATAATTTACAGAGATCTCCCCCAATCGACCTTTTATATATAAAAGGAAAACAGAAATTTAGCTACTGAAAATAACAAAGATAGATATAACTATAACTAAATATATTGCTTGTATAAAATTTTAAAATTATACTTCTATTACTATTATATCGATTACTATTTTATTATTACAATTTATTAACAATAATATTAGTTATGTTACAACAATCGTTGTATCCGGAATGTAATTAGCTCCTATGTTCGGTTTAGGTCAGCCTTTTTAAAAAAAACAATAAATAAAACGACTCAACAATATTTTATTCGAAATATATAAATAACATACTTTTTATTAACTTATCGTGGTATGTTATGATAGAATTTATTGTGAATAAACTGTATAATTGTATTTTTAACACGGTATACTTGTAATTTTTATTTATTACTGGTACTTGTCTCACATATATTAGTCAAACACTATAGACAATTTGTGTAACGTTGCAGATTAACATTTAAAATTTGATATTCATTGCCTCATGATTAAACATATATTTCGAATTATTTTGAATACAATAGTTAATTAAATGGTCAATATTATAAAAATAGTCTATTATAATAATTCATAATAATATCCACGTACCAGTTGTATTACCCATATCATAATAAAAAAGTATAGTTCTAAAGCGTAAATAATATTATTTAATTCGTGTATTTATTAAAATATTATTAATTCATTCCAACATTATATTTTGTAATAACATGTCAATATCTAAACACACACACACATATGTTATTTCTAAATAATGTAATTAAAATATAGCAATTGTACGAAATGTACAATTGGTTGAATTTTACGTCCGTTCTGATTAATGATATGTATAACGATGAAATATTTAACTAACGACCAAAAGCAAAATGTTTATATATCATTAACTTTTTAAAATTTAAGAGTTGAATATAAAACGTTAAATTTAAATATACCAATAGCATATTTTATTCCTTACGTGTTGTAATACTGTAATGAAAATGTATAATTGAAGTTATACTGGCAATTCCCATCGTATGAACTTTAAATAGTACGGTATCTTGTTTAGAACGCTTATTAATAGTAAAAGAAGTTGACGTTTAACAAAATAATATATATATTTCCTTCGTAATACTAAATAATTTCTGACAAATATAATAGGTATTTAATGTATATATATATATATATATATATATATATGTTATAATATTGAAAAATGTAATTTAAAAATGGGTATTAACTAGTAAATATATACATAAAATAACCTATAATATCTGTCCTATAAAATTCCGCGGTAAATAAACAAATGTTTATATAAATTGTATAAAGAACCGTTCGTTTTTATTATCGTTAGATACATATTAATCGTACATTTTTCTTAGGATAATGACTGTCGTCATCGCGATTTATTTCTTCGTAATAAAAACAAAATTACGAAGTATACGATTTATATTGTCCTATTACATACGTAACATAAATTATAAACAACGACCATAGATACAAAATCGTATTTTATTAATTACCGAAAAAAGAAAATTAAAACGAGACATAGAGAATCGAGTGTAAAAGTGATGGATGAAAACCAGAATTATATGTGTCAAGTACAAACGTCTATTATTTAAACTGCATACGTTGAAAAATAGTTAATAAAACGTAACGAAAGTTATATATTTTTTTTGTACCTTTATAAATATTGAAAATAAATCGAAGTAGATAATAATTTAAATGTATGTATTATACGAAGTACCGTCGTTTGCAATGCGCATTTACAGTGGTAGTTTAATTATTATAGTGACAAGGAAAATGGGGTATTATTTTGAGAGTAAAAGTTATATCATTGCTAACATGTACTGTACTATTGATACAATGAATTTCGTATATTAAAAGAATAAAACTTAAAAGGAAATTTTACGCTACGTGATACGAATAACTGAAACATAATCTTTGTTTTATATACTTGACATACATAGTTCTGGTTATCGACACAAGTATTATGTGTTTACGTTTCGGTAATTTATAGAATTATCGCGATATATTATTACGAATTTATTCATGTATTTTAACGATGAAACGATAGCCTCGAGTGTTTTTCAATTTAGCGTAATGAGGGTTGGTTTGATAGAAGCGTTTTTCAATTTATTTGTTTACTGTTATTTTTATAAATGTTGTGTATAAACGTTATATAAACATTATATATATTTAAATTAAATTATAAAGTGATTGGGAGTTACTGTATCTGATTTTTATAAAATACTGTAAAATTAACATTATTACGTTTTAGCATTTACATTTTAGAATATAATATGTTTCACTGAGGGATACCACATTACGCCGTACCAGATATTGCCATGTACGTGTGCCTGAGTAGTAACATTGAATAATACAGTAGGTCACCGGTCGAAATGTTTATTCGACAAATTTATATAAAATAAATAAAATGTATGGTCTTGTATCATTCAGTTAATGAACTATATTAATTTTCACGTACGATTTTTCGAAATTTGTATCTTGGCATTTAATTGTTGATAGGATAAACAATTAATTTAAAAATAATTTTTTTCTTCTAAAATTATATTTACTATTTTAACCATATTTACGAATTTAAGCCTAGACAATGTTACGTTTTTTTAAAAATTTAACTATGATTCAACATCTATTAAAAAAATTTGTGATTGACAAAATTATCAATACGAAATCTCCAACGCTGCGAATATGTTAAACAATAACAATGAATTTTAGGGCAACAAATTCTTAAATGAGGGGACAACACACCAATGATATACGTTCGATGAAGTCATGTTAACCGTTTTAACGCATCAGCCGTTATAGATTAAAAAATCATTATTAATTTAAATATCGTTTAATTATAACTTGAAAAATAACGCATTTGTGGTTGCCGAGAACGTTTCGTAATTTAACATTTTCCCATTAAATATTTATTTTAACAGTAGGTATTTATAGATACAACACGATGAAAAATACGAATACACAACGCTTTTATAATTGTGATTTCTTCATTATTTGGTATGTTTTAAGTCTAACCGATATTTCGTAATTAATCTGTACGAACAGTTTTCGCTAATTTAAAGCGCGAGAAACAAATACAACACGTGAGACGTCTTCTAAATAAACTTATTTTATATTCTCATATATTGCCTTGTTATTGTCGAGTACTCAGTTTCATTGAAACTGAGTTTGAACTGTCACATCTTCCAGTAGGTATGGCCAATAGAATATTGGTTTACAAATTTGTCTGTAGTTTATAAATCTAACGATTTATTAACATATTTTCGTAAGTTTACAAATAAATTCATTTCCACGTATGCCCAAAATAAAAGACTTAATTTTTAAATAGATTATAAACTCAATTTAAATTATTGATTTCTCCCATATAAGTATCTACGCCACGTTTTTTTTTTTGTAAAAATAACTTCAGGAAAATTTGGCTATCTTCTTGGGTTTTTAAATTTCGAAATTTAATAAGTCTATACAAAAATGTACGGACTTTTCTAATAGAACTTTTGTCCTAAAAAACTGAAATACGCATAATTTTCTACAAAAGTATAAACGAATAACAAAAATAATTGTATTAAAATGTTAATTTATTATTTTATTTAATAACTCATCCATAATTTCAAAAATCATTAATTTTAAAATTTTCTTGATAATCCATCTAACAATAATTTCATACATTTTTTGACATCGTTAATTCCCAAATTGAAATAATTATTAACCATGTCTAGTGTATTTCATGAGTATTTTTATTCTTGTAAGTTTTATTGTTTAGCGTGTCACTTTTTAAGTTTGATAATATAATTATTGGGGTTCTACGTCCTAGTTTACTATTGTTGGCGTGTTTAAATCTATATACATATTACAAATATAATTTGTACATTCAAATTTTTATTTATACCTCAGTAATACGCAAAAAATCGAACGCAATAAAAAAATTTAAGAAACTATTGATAAATGATTTACTACAAAGGAAAAACGCTTCTACGCCGTGTACCCCGGGCAACGTCTTAGACGGCTAAAGATCTACCAAGACCGACCACTGTACTGTCTCCCTGATCTGAAGACCTTGGCATATTACATAAATTCTACAACCAATGGAGGCTCAAGCCAAATCCATTAAAAACGGAAGTCACACTTTCCCATCTGGATAACAGAAGAGCAAACCAGGAGATATGAGTGCAGTTTGGAGAGCAATTAGTGAAAAATAACCCCTATCCTAAGTACCTGGGTGTAGTATTAGACAGGACGCTTATGCTCAAGAACTATCTTGTTAAACTATCAGCGAAAATAAAGACTCGTCATAGTATAATTGCTAAATTGAGTGGTATATCATGGGGAGCTGATGCAAATACCCTGCGTACAAGCATTTTTACAGCTTATATTATAAGCTATTTAAAATTTATAGCAAATATTAATGCTAATACAATGTTTTAAATATATAATAGTAATGTTTAAACATTTAAGTATTCTCAACAGACAAGTATAGTATATATTATACAAGAATTAGTATTACGAACAAATTTGAATTTTTTTTAAAGTTATCAAAATAGGGTTGTGTAATGAGTATATTAATAAAACCTGTTATAATTAAGTTAGATCTATGCCAAAAGATATGTTTTGAAATATAAAAAAAAATCATTTTATTTTTCAACAATTTTATTTGGCTGTATTGGATTTTTGAATGAAAAAAAGCCTGAACCTATGTAAGTAGTGTGTGCAAAGATCTTTTCTCTTAGAAAATTTGGTATTAAAGAATTTTCATTACATGATATTAATATATAAGTACTTTATATAAAACTGTTATCTACCAAATAAATAATAAATGGTCTTGTGTGTTAATTTCATTAGGATAATGGTTTTCGGAAAAAATTCATTAAGTTCTAGTAGAGCATAGTTTAAAAAAAATTTTTGAAAATTTTTGAAAATTATATTTTGGGTTACAGTTTTTTGAACTCTGATCATAACTGTTTTATTAGGAATTTGTGTTCGTAAAATCAGCGGATAAAAATTCAAATAAATATTGTAATTATTTCGAGCAAAATTATAGTTCACCAAAATGAAAATTATCACTACCAGCGTGGGGTAAATTTTCTATTTAGGCTGTAAGGTTTTTTTTCTAACCATTTAAATAATAATAGTTATAAATTTAGGAAATTGTGATGGAGATACTCCTTTTTAATATAAATTCATGTAAATAATTATAACATACACATTTTTTTTTGCGTTCCATTTCGTATTTGCGTTTATACAGTCTTTGTCGACCAATTAGATTTAAATGGATTTAATGATTTTAAGTTTCGTATATTGTGCATTAAGTCACTTTTGATTTCAAGTAAGTAAGCAATTTGAGAGTTAATATTTTCACATAAATTGATTATACATTATTATCAAATGTTACATTTTAAACATTATATGAAAGATTAGAAATTCATTTAATCGTCGTTTAGAGACAAATTTTTAATAATATTAACGTCGAATATTTTCAAATAATGACATATGGGTAATTTTAAAACTTAAATTTAAAATAAATATAACGACCAAATTATTAGTTTTACATAATAAATACGTTTTTAATGAAATTATTATTTCATTGTTATGTTCAAAACAATTTTGTTATTTCATAGTTCTGCTAACTTTTATGATATTTAGAATTTTTTTTCTTGTAATGAAATATGATTTTAATAATCATTTTTGAGTAACCACTTTTACCCAAAGTAAGTTTTTCCGAAAATATTTTTTAGGTTTCTAGAATAATAAACACGCTTTTAATGGAAACAGATATAAACAAGTGTGCGAATTTTACGAAAAATAAGATTAAAATTATTATTTAAGAAAGATAAATTATAATCTCTACGTCCAGTTGTTTATAGAAAGTTTAATATTAATAAATATTTGTTTATTTTTAAAATATCGTACATTTCTAACACTCACAATGCAACACAATGGTCAAAGATTAAAGTCAATTATGTTTAACCCAAGATTCAACAATTTAAATCACAACAGACTAATCCTCGGCCAAAATGAGCAAAGTAAAATCCATTTTCTCGATTAAAGATTTCAATCTCTATGATGTCCGAATTAAATTATAAATCTCGAAATCCAAAAGTTTTAATTTCCGAAGTTTACAAAATTGTAAACTTTAAAATATAATATTTTTTTATTAAAAATTAAAAATATAATTTGTACATTTTTATTTTATGTATAAATATATGTAAACTATTATGTCTTTTTAAAAAAAAAAATGTATTTTAAGTAAATGATCGCTGCATATAAATCTCGACACCAATCATTATACCCGTTTAGGGGTACTTACTAACTGTAAAGCGTGACACCTGATAGTTACTTCTGTAGATTTTAATTCCACATGCATGAGCATTTCGATTGCATAATAATTGAAATCGTTGGTTACGAGTACGGACTAATAAATAAGATCGTTTTTGAGAATACAATTGTTATCTTCAATAACCATTTATATTTAGAAATTTATTTCTGAGTATTCTACTAATAAGTGTAGTATATAGTGTGCTATTAATATTCAATTATCTAATATTATATGATAAAACGTTGTTAAAATACTAATATGCTTACATATTTTCCAAAAATTTTAAAATTAAAACAAATAATAATTTTGACTAAGTAAATTATATATATATATATATATTTATATAATGTACTCGATTATTAGTTGTTGAGTAAGTTATGAATATAAATAAGCACCTAAACGTAATTATATAATATGGACTTTTACTATTCAAGTTGCACATCTTAATGATAATCAAAATATATAATATCCAGCTGTGGCTGATTGACAATTCTGTTAGATATTTAATATAAATATTATAATAAAAGGCTAAATGTGCGATTGTAGCAAATACATTTTATCTGATAATTAATCCCAAAAAATAAAACGACTCTTATTTAATTATAGACACGTTGTGTCCAAATGCATTCAATGTTCACACTTATAATTAATAATATTATTTTTTTATGTTAAAACTTTGGCTAATTTGTCTTAACTCTTTTACGCATTTTGTTTTTAATTTATTTTATGTAATCGACACAAATTGTTAACCATTTTACGTTTTCTGTTTTATTCTAACGATAGATAAATGAAACAGATTTATTGGGTAAACGCATTTCATTTTTACGTTCCGAATATTTTAAAATTACCAAAACGCGTTACTTCACTTATGTCAATTAAATAATTATCCATAATTATTTCTATTGCTTCAACGAATTTTTAAAAACTTTACTTTTACAGTATTTTTTATAGAAATTCATTATTTTCAAATACTTGCTGACCCAAGGATAATTTCTGAAAATATCACAAATAATTTGTTTGGCGTTACGGATATTACTTTGAGTGACGTTTAGTCGAGTTTATAAAAATTTATTGAAATCAATTGAGTTCAACTATTTCGTATGTAATGATGTTAAAAGCAAAAGTGGAATGACGCGTACACCTTTGATGAGTATTTAATATAGTATCCTTTATACGATTACTATGCATAACGTTCTATATAATTAATTATTATAATACTATTAATATAATTAATTTTACATATTATAGAATAATTATATTAATTAAACTAAGACGTTTTACTGAACAAATTAATTATATAGGGAAAAATATCGAAATTGTACGAAATAAATTTTATGTCAAAATATGTACGTATAAAATAGATGAACCTAAATGATTCGTCATTTTTTTATTTATAAACACAATGAATATGGAAATTGTTGTGTGAATTATTTTGTAAACAACATTTTATTATATGAGCACTTATAAAAAATACGTATATTGGTGATTGTAAACAGTATTACGTTCGTATTTATAAAAAATGCAAATTTTTTCTTCGTTTGTCAATCGAATGCAAATCCAAGTCTCGTGCGAATTATTCAATTAGAAACAAACATATTTCCATACATTAAACGTTTGTTAGAAAATAAATAATACAGCGGCGACTACGGATAACTGGGAAATAAAATATTAATTTAAATAACAGTCAAGTATAAAATTGTCATCAGTTAAAAGAACAAACGGTTAGTATTCGACGTTAAGAATAATAAAATATTTGTCGTTGCGACAATCATTATAGCTATCAAATTACTTTTTATATAAGAATATGTGTTCTACAATATGCTGGTGATATTAATTTTTAAATACATTTAAAGTTAGTTTGGTGATCTTGAAACGTCTTTGATAAAAAATCAAAATATATTATGTTTAGTAGCGTTTAAAAAATATATGTTTTTGACTATTATTTTGTCTCGGACTAGGTCGTGTAGCGTTATATATTTTATTTGGCTTCAAAATATGTACACATACACAGTAAAAAAATCGTTTATAATATATTTAACGGGTTTTTAGAAACGTTATGTTTAATCGCGTATTTTTTTATAAAATCTATATTCCGTCATTTATTCTAGGATTATCATTTTTTATATAAGAACGTGAACATTTAATAAATTATCTATATATATTCGATAAATAATTATTTTCAATTTATTTGCAAACGATATTAATCACACGCTGTTTCCATATAGATATACGATTAATTTTAATTCAAAACCTCTAATACAAAGAAATTAGACGGGTTATAAATAACGTTGATACAATTATATCAAACGCTTCATAGTTTTATAAAACAATTAATATATTTTACATAATATAACGGCTGTCTATAGCCCAGCATTGTTCATGATTAAGAGTTAATTTTGTTAAGTAATTTAACGTGATGTTCTTTATTCGTCAGGCGTTATGATACGTCACATCAGAAAAAACTAAAATAAAAATTACCCACCTAGGTAATGTTGTTTCTCCTTCCAGAAAATTAGCAGCTACGAATGCGGTACGTTTTTTCGATCCAAGTTTGGCAAATAACAAATTTATTAGATAATTGTTCTCCGTTCCCCCAGGTGCATTTTGGAAAATTACTTTTCCAATTTAATCGTATTACTTTATATAATTCGGTTTAACACGTTTTATAATTCTCCGTTTGACCGCGTGATTCAGTTCAACGTTTTTCTTAAAAGGCACACATCAAAAGTCCCGCAAATATCTAGAATTTATCTATTAAATATCGCTCCGATATTTCTCCGGAATAGGAATTTGACAATTTTAATAATAGCGTTACCGTTTTATAACGACAGCTATGTTGTTAACCACACGTGCCATATTTTTTTCAACATTTCATCGAAGGTCACAATAATAAATAATGTTTTTTACGTTTAACAGTAATACTTTTCTTAGTATTAAAAATATAATACGAGTTTACATTAATATAAGTATACGTTGAGCGTTTTAGTGTCAAATTTAAAAAATCTTACCCTAAAGGAAATATTGTAATTGTAAAATTGTAAAATAATACGAATTTCGATTTGCTAACATCAGTTTTTAATGATTGAGCTTTGAGATTCGTAATGTAACGCGTAAACGTTAAGGCATGAAGAGTATTTACTTTTCCTGTACTTTATAATCGAGAATGTTTGCTCATTTATGGACGTGCAAACGCTGCTATAATTTGTTGCGCAAATTGTCTGATTTCCTTAAATTTGGATATGGGAAGACTACTACTATAAAGTTAAGGCAAATTAGAAGGTTTTCGGAAACTGTTGTTTAGTAGGATGTCCCATTTTGAAGATCAACGACTTCCGTTTATAAATTATTGTTCAAGTCGTTTATGCTCCCTAAAAATAGTTTATGGCATAAATTAATTTCATTATCGTACTTAGAAAAAAGTCATAAAATAAAGTTGAAATAATTTTTTATTATATTTTCTGATTATGAGCCATAGAAACATATTATTGATACTACGTGAAAATATTACACCTTTTTGGGGATCACAAACATCGCTTGAGCGTATGTGGCCTGTAGGTCGCAAACGGCCTCTATATTAGAGAAAAAAGTACTCAATTTTTTGAGTTCTATCAAATTTTTTTTGACCACATTAAATAGCACTTATATGACACTTTATAGGTTCTGACGGATCGATAGATGCGATCTTTAAGTTTTCGAGATTATTTTGAATCCTTCAGAAAAATGTTTTAAAACCTTTATTTATTTACACGAATATATATAATATGTAATCATTTTTCACGTCTCGATGTTTTTTTAAACTTATTCAATCAAAATTCCTGAACGTAAATTTTAAATACCGAGTATAAAATTATTCTTTTTAATGTTACGAACATATATTCTATTTGATTTTGTCATGCAAAAAAAGAAATTGTAATTCAACGATTATTGTATTTTTTGAAATCGTGATCGATTCATATTATTTATGCATTTTTAGTTTTGTGTAAATTGTCATATATTTTCACAAAATAAAATTTTGTCTTAAATTTATAACGATTATTATATTTTGGTAAATCTTTCAAGGAAATTATAATAGAAAACTTATAGTTACTTTAATATATATATATTACAAATTACCCTCCGTCACTTAGGTAATAAAATAAGAGTGTATTGTTATGACTAGAGAGAACCATGGGAAATCATTGTTATGGATACGTAAGCCATCACGATCGTCTTGTGTGTACTAACTCTGATTTAGCTACATGTTTTATGTGTTTCAAACTTAAGTTTCATTCTGATCGAAATATATGTTGTTGAATTACAAAAATATAACCGATAATGTACGTATTATATTTAAAAAGGTATTTTATACTTGGTAAAACGTTTAAAAGGAGTGTAATTAAAAAATCGGCGAATTTATCTAATATTTTTTTACCGACAATTTTAGTTTGGTTTATTATTTTAAAATTATCTAATTATATTTAATCTGTTAGTGACGAAGAAAGAATTATTTCTTAATTACACGTTAATTTTCTTAGTTTTAAACAATTTTCCACGACAAATAAGGTTTATCTATTATACTTATATTCACATTTTAAAAGTGAAAATAACTAATATATATAGATATAAAACAATGTAGATATCGTTATGAATTTATTGTATAGACTATAATATCATAAACATCACCCTGTCCTACCCTTAACGGATAGTAAAAAGTTTTTACGCGAGTTTTAGTAAGCTGTTTGTTCAATTTTATATGGTGTTGGTTCTTGTTGTTGTGAATAAGGTGAGATAACACAATTTAGATAATTTGAAATTTTCGCAACATAAAATACAAGATGGGATTGCATTTCCTACACTAATGCGCAGCCAGTTGCGGGCAGCGAAATAACATAAATGTATAATATGTAAGTGTCTTCCTTATTTTAATCTAAATACACGAAATAATTCATACATTCAAATTTTCAAAAATAGCTTTTGCTACAAAATTGTTTTTATCTGCAGATTTACAGCCACGACGAAATTATTTTTACCAAAATACGTCTTTCTTTTGTTGCAAAAGTATATTAAGTTATGAAATAAAGATTAATTATTACATATGAGACGGTTTAATAACAAAAAAATATCGACCATACCAAATATTGAAATTGCATTATTGTTGTGCGTAAAGAAATTTCGGACGAGAAATCCTTTAAAGTGAAATTCTATTTTTTGATGATTATGTATTCATGAATTTCACTTCCAACATTATGGATTACACGTTATAATAATACGTCCGGGGTTACTTCGGACCGAAGGTTAGTATTCGGTACATTAGCGCCTTTTGTAGAAATCGATTTATGATTTTCGAAAATATTACAATAATGTGCACAGCTTTTACCGAATCGAGCAGACAAAAATGGAATTGGTTTGAAATCGGTACAAAAATTAACCAAATCTTTTCTACCGCGATTTGCATAGGATTTATGTACGGAAAATGTAGCATTATTTGTTTATATAAAATATATTGCAACTACGTTCACAATTAGGCGCTTCCCAATGATTTGTTTAAGCCCAAACATCGAGGACGTATACGTCTTGATTACACACAATTTATGGCATGTTATAAATTGCGTAATAATATTATAAACTAAATTAATATTTTTCAATCGGAGTAGGTCGAGGTTACCTTCCTTAATATTGTCTATCAATTTAAATATATATAAAAAGAATTTCCAGTATATTTGAAAAATAATTGCGTTGGATTTTCAACATTTCTAAAAGTCTAAACAAAGTAAAATGTATTGCATTCTAGCGGCTTATTTAATTAAACCAGTTCCCATATTTGAAAAATGAGTAATTTGTACCTAAATATAAAAATGCTTTAAGCATAAAATGCCTGAATTCTATAACTAATATTGTATTTTAGTTTATTATTATAATTATTATTTTGTGTATGAAAACTTAAGTACAATAATTAAAAGAGATATTAAGTATTGTACAATAAGCAAATAAGATTACAGTATTTTATAATTTAAAGTGGCGTTTATTTTTTTGAGTTAAATCAATTTATTAATTATGAAATCACAAAATTGCTGTAGTCTATCATGTTGCCTTAAAATAAGCATCTATAAATATCTAAAACGATTAAGTGATTTATGTGTCTTTAGAAATGAACTCGGGAATAACTTTAATCGGCAATTAGGCAATAAGCTATTTGAATTTTTGGTCTATTCCTGAAGTATTATTGTACCTTTCTAAGAATTGTTAGAAATTTTATTTAGTTCTAAAATTGTGTATTATTAATTTTTATTCAATCATTTTTATAACACGAAATTGATACGTAATAACAATATAATTCTTTTTAACTGTTTTGTTCTTAAAGAAAGACCATTATTTAGGCTATTTAAGACTTTTTTGTAGGTGATTCTAGGTATACAGTTATTTTAAGGGTTTTTAGATTCTATCTGAATTATAGTATTAAATTAATATATTTTAAGACAAATAATAAATAATATATACCCATAGACGTTTTATGAAGAATTAAAGATTTTCCTTTTTTAATAAAAATTCAATCAAGAATTTATTTGAAAAAGTTATTAGATTCAATTTTAATTATTACTAATTGTGTAATTATATTAATAAAAATGAAAAATATATGTTTTTCTTATGTAAAAGTTCTATGCAATACTGATATTACTTTTTTTAACTTGGTTAGATACTATAAAATATTAATAAGATTTAAGATTTTACTTCATCTCATATTACGTAATTGAATAAGCTTTTTAAGTAATATCTAATATAATTTTCGATAAATTTTTATATTTCGTAACAGATTATAAACGAATAGAAATATTGACATATTAAATTGAAATTAAGCTATAATGATGCATGTTTTAAATATAGTATTACAGGATATATAAAATATACATTGATAATTTCTGAACTAAAATTTTTTTTACCTTATGGTCTATTATTAACTTATTTTCCATAAACACTGCCTTTATGTAAAATAAGATGTGTAAACCTTACTATCTTAGATAAAAAAAAATTTCATAAAATGTTACACATAATAGTTTATAATAATTATACTCATTCGAATACGATATAAATAATATTATAAGTTAAATTTACAATTTGACATTATTTTAATATAATTTTATGTATTAGAAATAATAAAAATTATTTTACACCGAATTTAAAAATTTTGAAATTAAAATATAAATATTTAGGGAAGAACTGAACATAATTTTATGTTTAATCTTTGTATACAGTAAAATATATTTTGAAATTACATTTTATGTATACTTACATTTGTTAAATGAATAACTTAAAATTTTAAATGGCTATAAAATTGTTATATTCCATGTTAAATATATATGATCCATATAATTATTTTTAAACTAATAAGAAAACAGAAAAACACTTAAATTACATAACTATTGAGATTTTTAATCAATACAAAATGTTTGGAATATTCCTTTTCCATGGAAAAATTAAACCAATACATTTTTTGCTTAAATAAGAGCTTTCAAACTGTATTGATCTATAATGCGATCAATATTCAATTAATTAAAATACATTTGAACAATTAAATTCACTGATTCATTAAAAAAGAGTATACGATTACATACGTTTCGTTAACTTTATATTTTAATAAAAATAATATTTGTAAGGTATACTCTGAAATAAGATATAATAATAATTAATATTATATGAATAATTATTATCCTAATAACAAGTTATGTTATTACCTTGACAACTATTTTATGCATTAATATAATTAAAAAGACTTGATAGTAATAAACTCGTTTAAATCAATTTATTCTTTGAATTTATATCGGTACGCAGCTCGTCTTATTATTGATTTATTATTTAAATCATTTACAACAAAGTTAAAATAATATTCTACCATTTATAGTAAAAACAGCTATAGTAATGTTTAAAATTTTGTCATATTATTGACAGTTTTTAAAGCCATTCTGTAAGATTAATGAAAACTACCTTAAATCTTATAGAATTTTTTTTAAATTTTTAGTTGGTTTTTTCTGTTTTTGGTGTTTTGATGTATGTTTTTTTGTAAAACAGCGAAAACAGGTAAAGGAAGAGAGTGATATTCGCAAACATATAATAAAGATAAATTTTAGGAAATTTGCAATTAAACGAAATTAATCCTGTATACCATGTCAAGATAAGTACAAATTGAATCTGAAAATAAAATAAAAATCACAAATGAGTAAAATAAATCAAGAAGCGAGTATATCAGTACTTACAATTTGCATTCTAGTTAAATATTTCTTCCACCATAAATATGGCTGCATGTGTGGACCTAGAGCTGCTAAGAAGTAATAGAAGTACATAACAGTGTGGATAAAGGCATTAAGTAAACCAGTTATCGTTCCTTCTTCGCCTGTAACATAAGTATTGTTTTAATGTCCGAATTAAAAAAAATTTAAGCTATAAAAGCATTTTTGCTCGTCTTTATAGAATACAATCGAGTATTTATTTTTTTGAACATTCCATCAAGTAATCGAAATATAAAGTTATATATATATAAAATTACAAATAGTTTTATAAATCAACATGACTTTTAATATATTTATTATGCTAATTGTATGTTTGTGTTTATAATTTTGGAAAATATATTTACGTTATTATTTACTCAATGTGTAATCAATTAATAAATGACGTTCCCTATTAAATTTCCAGAGATATTCTATTAGTCGAAAATTTTATAAGATGATATAGATAAACATATTTAACAATCTTTTTTAAATTTACCTTTAATAAACCTCAAATGAACCCAACATGATATAATCATATTAGAATGATGGTAAACGTGTAAAAACGTGATTTGGGACTGTTTTTTCCTTAAGACGAAGAATATCTGTAATAAAAAAAAACATCACCGATAAATTTTGAATCATCGAGTTTAAATTCAAAACTATTAACTTTTAGCTACAGTTATAATAATATACACTTTCGGTACAAGATAAGTCCAACAGCCCCTCTTTGATATTATTAATTGATTTAAACTACAATATTTGTTAGATGTCCATAATACATACCTAGTCGTATTTATCTTCTATTATTTAACTGTTAATAATGTTTAAGTATTACTTTCTAGAATTTAAGGAGGCCAATTTATTTATTCCCTCGACGTTTTCTTTCATCTCCTTTGCCTTTTCTCCCAACTATGGTGGAGCGGCCAAATTATATTTTTGGGCATAACGTTTAAAAATTGAACTCGATATTAATTTTACACAAGAACCAATTTCCTTCGTTTCGTCATACGTAGTTACATAATATGCCATAATTACCACTAAGGAATTTTATTTTTTAGTTTGGTAATAAAGTTTCAATAGTTCTCCATTTGAGACACCATATCTTTGGTCTTAGTAATTTTCATAAACCCTTTCAATAAGAACCATTGTATTACGCAATCGGCTCGTTGTAAAAAAATAAAAGGACGCTTTTGTTATAAGCTTATAGCTACACAGTAAGTTACGAAACCGCCGATCGTCTTATTTATTCCGCAAAATTTTGTTTACACTTTTTCTTTTTTAAATCCTCCCTTTCGGTATTATTTACATTTGAAATGATATGAAGTTTAATAGCATACTGACAACAACTGGTTAATCAAATGATTTTCATATTGCCTCACTAATCACTATTGATGTACAAATGTGAAATTTTAAAAAATGTTTCCACATTTTGAAAACAATTTATATTGTGTACGATGTATTAATAGACATCTATGAAAATTTGTATAGTAAATATAATAAAATAATACCGTATCCAATGTATCGATGAGTTTTGAAATGAAAAAGTACCACGAACCTTTATTCAACTGAAAAATAAAATTTTAAAAATTATGGCCACGTATTTTTTCAAATAATAATCAAGACACTAATTAAAATGTATATTGTAACATATTGTATATATTACGTTTCATTTACTTTTAAACAAATATTAAATAAGTATTTACACAAATAAGTTATAACATTTCTAATAAAAATATTGTTTAAAATAAAATGTTCAACGAATTCTGATAATTATCTAAAAAAAAAAAATCTAATTAAACGATTTAAAAATTATTTAATCGATTCGCCTTATGGCTTAAACATAAACTATTATTTTTTTTTTTGTATAGCTTATACTAATTAAGTCAGTTTATATGGTGAAAATTATTAATAGAATGTTGTAAAAAGTTATGCAATTGTTATTATGTTGAACATGAACTAATTATTTTGTGCATAATATTATGAGATGTTTATTTACTTGTACGTATTTTAATATTACGGTCAAGTATTA
The DNA here is from genome assembly GCA_025469175.1 of Geopemphigus sp. TES_GeoC_2020. Classification (NCBI taxonomy): domain Eukaryota; kingdom Metazoa; phylum Arthropoda; class Insecta; order Hemiptera; family Aphididae; genus Geopemphigus; species Geopemphigus sp. TES_GeoC_2020. The sequence goes on from JAIPRN010001761.1 coordinate 31,912, forward strand.
TATTATTAACTTATAGATTAAATACATTTACTTTAAACTATCATATATTAACTATTATTTGAAAGTATATCTAAGGTGTTTTTACGTCAATAAATTAGTATAAAGAAATTGCTTGGTTTTATTTAAGTTTAAGTTATCACTATTGCTAAAATCTCTAATATTTTACTAACGTAATTAAATTAAAAATAATTGTTTATACGTACATAAATCATAAAAAACGGATAATTATTGAATAAAAAGTACCGGATGTTTACATCACAGCAAACAACTCTAATTAAAATATTTTAATCGAATTTGTATATATTTTGACAGAATATATGTGAATGTAAAATATTAGGTTTAAAAATAAAATTGAAGGAATGAACGAGATAATTATTAGAAACAACTGCTAACCAATATACATATTTAGAAAACAGATATTAACGAAATATTTTAAATGGATATTATACAAATTAGGAAACTATAATTATTTATCAATTTTTGTTCCTTGATGATATTAATTTATATTCTTACCTGATATAAAAAAAAACGATTTTTACTTCTTTCAATTGGATTACACGAATGATTCCATATATAACTTATTCCTCCAGGCGTAGAGAAAAACTGAAATAGCATAATTTTAATTAAATAATTTTTATAATCTTTTAAACACTATATCAAAATATTCCAAAACTTTAGAAAGGCATTCCGTAATGCATAGTATAACAGACGAGATACAAACTTTAATTTTACTATCCTTAAACTGTAGTAATTTACGGTCAAAACAATGAATTAAAACGCGAAGTATTTCACTCGTGTGTTATATTATCCTCCGTAGACATTATAAAGTATGTCTTGTTTATGTATTTATTAAAATTATGAAAAAATTAAAAAATTAAAATAGAATTTTAAAAATATAGTTTATTTTTATTATCATTGTACGATATATATTATCAAATTTATGGTTATTATCTCAATTATATTTATGTATACGTAATATTATAGATTTATAAACTATTTAAGTATTAATTAAATTTTACAAAATATTTCGTAAAATCAAAATAAATTACGAAATATTCACGGTAGATTTTATTGTGGTGTGCATTTTTTTAGTAAGCAATTAATTATATTTATTTTTAATTAAAAATCGACGTATACATATAGTGGTTTTCGCTATAATTTTAAAACTTTTTATTATAAAACAATTTTAGTATAGGGAAGATTTATTTTAGGTTATCAAAATCACCTATTTATGTAATTGGTATAAGCATAAGTTATTGATTATCGAATAAAATTTTAAAACATAAACGATTTTTGATGTAAAATTATTACTAACAATAGAACGTTTTCTTACGTAATTTTTATATTTAAAATTAAACCAAGTAGTATTTTTCTTTCTTGTATATAACGTGGAGATAACCTTTCGAATTTTTAAAATTGTAACACCTTGGTTAAATTTGGGATATTATTTACTATCGTGTTTCTTTAGCACGAATAGTGTGTAATGAAATGCGTGCATATCATAATTTAGTTTAGTTTATATAAAGAAAAATATTCTGTACAAAAATATTGTAAGATTTCCTAATAAAACGAACTGCCTCTCGACCTTCACGGAATACCGACTATATTAAAAGAATTAAACAGAAAACACATTTGAAGGTAATAAATATAATATACACAAAGAATGACGACCGTAAGGATTAGTGACTAGCTAACGATAAATCGAATGACCGCTTGCTGCACAATAAAAAAGGGACAAAATCGTACACTATCATAAACACATTAATTCAAAAAGAACGACGAATGCAAAGAAACCGGAGAAATTATATGAAGAATGTAGATACATATAAAGAATGCCGATCGTAAGGGTTAATGACTAAATTACGCCCCACCGCCCGCGACACGAAGGGAGAAAGTCGAACATCTTTACAAATATATAAAACGGCACAAACTACACAGAGAGCGCATTTAGAAGTAATAAATATAAACATACATAAAGGACAACGACTGAAAGGACTGCCGACCAAATAACGGTAAAACCCGCATTGCGCGGGATATTTTCACACGCCAATATTAATAGGCGTATCCAAAATCAATCAAACAATAAAGCTCAAGGACACAGCCACAAGAATAAAAAAAAACACCAAACATGCCGATTTCTATGGAGACATGACCCTTCGAAGCCTATATAATCCGATCATTACGCCTATTGCCCCAGCAGTCAAGCAAGGCCCAGCAGTCAAATCAGGCCCAGCAGTCAAGTCGGGCCATGACGAGTAGTCGGCACGGACTGCCGGTCAAGCAATCGTCCCAGTGACGAGTCTCCCGTCTACTCGTGCGTTAGAGATGAGTCTCTCAGGTGGAGGAGTCTCTCGTCGAGCAGAGTAGAGGAGATTATCGTCGACGCAAGTTTACGGCATCTGACGGCGTTCCAGCCACGAGCAATCAGCTATATTTTATAAATCGGTACTCCGGAGCACGAGTCCAGTTATTCGCCATCAAAACACTTGCGTTTTTATTTCAATATTTATCGGTAGATTCGTGGACCCAACCTTTTCCTCATATCTCTACACAACCTCATGAAGTTGAATACGGGCAGCTGGGTAAGAGAACACCATTCTGTTCGTTTTTACCCTCACTCTTAATTGCATTTGAATATTTTAATCATATTCGTTTTTACGACACTCCTCGATTGCGTTCCTGAATAGTTCTCGTATTCACGACTTGGAGACAAATAACTGTAACAACTCAATAAAACTTTCCTCTGCTCAACTATTACCACATACCTCTCACCGTATTTTCCTTCTAGCTTATCCAGCGATCTTTTTATTTCGTTTAATTATTTTATTTTCATTTTTATTTTATTTTCTTGTTTTTTGAGTTATTACAAGTGCTTATGAAACGTGAAATGAAAGATAATTAATATAAATTACGAATTCGTACAAATTTAATTGGAATGGCGTATATTTAATAATACAGAAAGAGATTTAACTATGCTTCACGTGAAATATTTAACATTTTGTTTTCAAATCAGAATTTTTCAAGCTTTGAAATATATATTAAAATATATTACGTATACAAGGTAAACATTTTAACGTATAACAGTAGATTTTTCGATCAATTTTTGTTTATACGGATATGTATATTGTAATTGAAAATAATATTACAACGCTATGTTTAAAATCAAATAATACATTTTTTTATAATTTAATAATTAAAAATTTAAAAATATAAAATTTTGTTTAACATATAAACGATATGTTTGATGCTGACCTATATAATTTTAAACTTCAAGGGGACTAATTATCTACAAATATTGATTTAGAAATCAATCGAATCGAATATTAAATGCATATGTTACAATTTAATCGTTTACAGTTTAAAGAGGTGAAAAACATTTATTCTCTTGTTCTCACACTGATGGTTTAACATTTTAAATGTTGACAAAATAATTCAGTTTGGAAATTTATAAATTATAATTTTTAAATAAATGTTATTATAAATATTAATATCGGAATAAGACGTTGAAATATATATAATCATTCAAAAAATATAAAACTAAAACGAAACAAAAACATAATACATATTTTAATTTCGATCATAATATATTATCGGACTCATTTTCAAATGTATTTTAAAAATATATACCTAACACATATTGACCAAAAATGAAGGATCTAAGTTAATAAAGCAGTACCTTGCAGTATATATTAAAAATGTTACTAAATTAACAGTTAAACTTACCATATATAAAAGAAATGCGTTATAACCTGTCTGAAAAAGATTATAAAATAACATTATATATTTTAGCTTATATGGATCTCGGTTCTTCATCATATTCGGCCCAATTTTTAAGACGAACAGTAAATAAACCGCTACAATAGTAAACACTGGCCATGCCGAGGGCATTAAAAACCATGAATCGACATCCTCATCTGCAATAAATTATTAAACATCTATATTGTTGATATATATATTATGTTCACTTGCGGTTGAAGAACTTATTTAATTTTACGATACATATATTCGTTGGTATTTATTACATCCATTATTATTTAACGAGAAATGCACAATTGTTAAAGATCAAATTTACATAACTGAGTATTATTGATTATTATGTTTTAATTTCACAATACTAACCGAATACGATTTCTTTTTTCAATAATTCAAAAATGTATTCTTTGGTTTCACTGAAGAAACCAGTTGAATTCGCCATGTTCGTTTCGTCTGAAAATGTGAAGCGTATTTAAATCATTTTTTGTGCTTTTAAATAATTGATCACTAAATAATAAATATTTAATTAATATTTAATATTTAAATACATAATTTTATCAAAATATCCTTGAATTTACGTGTTTATAATGATCAATGACGTTTACTAACACACCGTGTGTGAATACTGCCATAAAAAAACACTAATCGCTCCAATAAACTGGTCAATTAAGTAAGGTCAATTTCAATAACTTATGCCCTTGCTTTTAGTTTCGATTTTTTTAAATACAGTTAGTTGGTGTATGATTTGTATTTCGTGCAAAGTAACTTTACATTTATTTTAAAGTTTGAAAAAAAAATGTAATAAAATTTTTTTTATAGTGTAATATGTCATTTTATGTATTTATTTGGAAAAAAATGAAATATTTTGGTTTTTTATCAATGTAAATTACACAAACTTTTTGGCCAATACAGTGATTATATTAGTATTTTAGTGTATATTGCATCATTGTTAATTTAATTTTCTGCAACAAATCGCTTTAATATAATTAAATATTTATTTTTGAAAAACAATAAATTGATCAAATAGTTGAAAGATTAGTTTAATATCAAATTAATATTATTCGTACTTTTATACTAAAATTAAAAGTAATATATTATTTTCTTACTACATCAAAAACAGATAGAGTATATGTTAGACAATTTAAGGTATTTTATGTGTTTTAAGCATTTTGTTAGAATGTAATATTTGCTAATATATACGGAGTTTAACGGCCAGAGAGACATAAAATACTTTAATCACATACGTCGTTATCAAATTATTTAAAATCGTTAGTTTCTAAATATTTATCCAACGTCCGTCAACAAATTGTATTAACGTAAATAATACAAATAACTACGCGACCAGAAGTGGTTAGAGGAAGGAAAGTTGTACTCAATAAAATAATTATTTGAAGGAGAGAAGGCAATGACAATGACAAAGGAAATAAAGGTAAATGAATAGGGAAGGAAGGGGAAGATCGATGAACAAGCGGTATTACGTGATGCGTAGGAATAGGTGAGTGGCTGGTGTGTGTGAAAAAGATACGGCAAGACGGTGTAAAGTGAAAAATGACCGACAAGTGTGTCCGACCCTTTATAATTGTGTGTTAAGGCGAATGGGGGGGAATTTTTTATTAGGATTTCAATACGGCCGAATCCGAAATATTAATAAGATTTTTAATATGGCGCTTATAATAGTATAGGCATGTGTATGTGTATTGATATTTAAAATAGACGTTGTAGATTTATATTCCGTAAATTAACGTTTAACCACGTTATTTATTGTAAAACGCCTAAAAACAGGAAAAAAAGATAAAATGGCGAACAACACCACATTTGTTATTTAGCGTATACCTTTTTACGTTTTCGTTGTCAATTACTAAGGATAAAAGGAAATTAATAAATATTCAATGTCAAACCAGACACCTATACAGTTTAAAGACGTGTATTTTTGACTCGTATTCGCCATATTAATCGCGTTGGTAAATTATAGCACTATACAAACGAAAGAGGTAAACAAATAATAACGTTTTTTTTTTACGAGTTTTGCATTGAAAACCAACACTAATATTTATGATTGTTAAAGTTTTAGAATTTAAATAAAAGCGAAATTGCCGTAGAATTAGAAACGTTTCAAAAGATATCGTGTATATATATACATAGGTGTATAATGTTTTATATAGTTCTTTTTCTATTAATAAATCGTAATATTTTGTTCGACTTACTTCGATTTGATTTTGCTAATGACTCGCTAGTAAAATATTGTCATCAAACACGATGGGTATATCGCTGTAACGCGTCCGCAAAATTAAACTAATCTTACAATATTGCAGAGCACTAAGTGATAACTTGGAAGAGTTGGCAACGAACTGAATTTTATATTTTATGGCTAGTTCATTTAGTCGTTCGCAACAGTACGGATTGTATTTACTGGTAATATTACTAGTGACGTATAACGATAGACCCGGTTTTAGGGCTCGAGGTGAACAACACTGGATAGGTGGGTTCTTAATTGAATACAAATCCGGAAAAATATATACTTACATGTTGCGTGTGTTACCCGTGCATGCTTATAGGAACACACCAATACATCCTTGACGAATTAAAGTTGATCAGTTATTTAGGCTTTCAAAATATACGAATTCCATATAATGTAATACTTTTTGATAAGGTCAACAACATTTGTATTCTACGTGTGAATAAATATTTCATGAGGAATTGTTTGTGTGCACAATGTTATAATTACGTTTTATTTTTAGAAAAAAAGCACATAATCACCATGGGCTGACGATTAAAATAAATTGACCTACTAAAAATGTAAATCATATTATAATTATAACAATACGAAAAAAAGCGCATTAAGTTTATTTGAATATAATAAATATTTTGTTATTTAGACGTCTCAAAGACGCAGAAAAATGAATTTAATATATTAATCCAATAATATATATGTTTCTGTGCAGATTGATTGATTAATCTATAAAAACAATATCTAATATTTCTCTAGTTGTTTGAATTGTATGAAAATAATTGGGATTACGTTCGGTAAGTCAATAATAAGTTGTTAATTGTCAAAAATAATACATTTTTACATTGTTATTACTGAACAACGAATATTTTTTTATTATATACAGTGTATGTTATATACGAATAGTTTCTAAAAATTAACATATTATATTGAACAAATACTGAAATAAACATATAAAAATTACTTTATATGTTCTTAAGGAAGATTGCGGTAAAATTGATGCTAATATAGTGGAACCTTATAGGTATTGGTGGAAAACATCAGAAAGAAGAGATAGTTAGCAGTATGTTTATTTAGCGGTATGATCATAATTTGCTGAAACCAAGGAAGAAGAATATATTCTTGAAACGTGTGTAACATGATAAAATATGACTATGAAAGATAAAATTACCTAAATAAATAATACACTTTAACAATGTAATCGATTTAAATGATACTCCGCCTGGGTATCAAAAAATATTTGTTACAGCCAAAATTTAGTAATAAAATGGGATTGGAATTTATTTCCTTCTAATAATTATTTTTTCATCTATCTTATTAGAATATAATTTTAATACAAAGTATAAAGTACAAAAACAAGTATATATAATTCACAATTTTAAAAGTATTATCATATTTCAATATTATATTTAATCATATTATATTTAACTCGTTTCTATAAATTTTTTTATATCTATTTGTTCATATATTTGTTGTATATATATATAAATTATTATAATGAAATGATAGAAATGTTTCTGACACTGAAAAAAGGAATTTAATTTATAAAATTGACTTAATTTTATAAATATTTATAAAAGTTGAATATATCATATTATGTAGTAACGTAATAATGAAAATACTTTGTAACTATTATTAGTTATTTATTTTAATTGTACTCCTATATTTGTTAACTAAAATGTATATAAAAATATGAGGGTTATCTCTTTCAAAATATGGTATCAATATCTATTTAATTTTTAATTAACAAATATTTATTTAAAAAGATGGTAATTTTGACAGACACAGTAG
>JAIPRN010001762.1:0-39660 GCA_025469175.1 Geopemphigus sp. TES_GeoC_2020
TACATATATGTATACGCAATGAACATATATCTCTTTGCTTACATCTCCCGAACCTTTTAGTTATTAAGTCTGCTATTTATATAAAACGTTAATGTACAGAAAAACCAAGACTATTTTTAGTTTGAACGCTTAATTTAATATAATAATAGTTAAATAAATAACAAGAAAATAATCGCTATCCCCAAACACAGTGTATTGTCATTTTCGTATTATTATGCTATCGGTATAATTCGTTATACCAAGATCGATATAACGATCTAGTCAAGTGGAGGTTGAGGATCAAGGTGGCCGACCCCAAATAGCTGGGAGAATAAGACGAGGAAGAAGAAGGTATAATTCGTCATAATTTGAAAAAATGTAAACCTTGCACTATAGAAAAATACTTTATTATTAAGGAATTGTAATTTATAAAACAAATAAACATAATACTCCATTACTTATTGATATACGTACGTTTTCATAAATATTGTAGGCATTTCTGACGTAAATTAATAAATTATTCGTTTAATTTTCATTCAAAGACTATGATATATTTATCGTTGTAAATAATACTAATAGTATTGCCATAATAAAAAATGTATTTATTATTAAACTTTTTTTTATTATTGTTATTATTTGTTTATAGTAAATTAAAATGTTGACGAATCATACGCAAAAATGAATACGAGACTTACGTAAATAAATTACGCGTAAATAATCGTTATACTATTTTTAAAATACAAAACTTCGCAATAAAGTTTAATGAATATAATATAGCGTTATACTAATGCTTATATCACACCATAAACATTACCTTGAGTTAATACTCTACAGTAATCGTTTATTGGTCATATTATTCAAAAAGTTAATTGAGGTTTTGGACGAATTTCTAATTTGTTACATGCGTGATAAATCGCTTTAAGCGATATTCGTAACGAGTCATCGGCCGATATTTCTATTTATAGATAAGTATATGTATAATGTTGTAGTAGCAGTTAATATGGAGAAAGGTTCGACGTCATAGTCAAACAATCGTTTCCTGTGAAATGTAAAACTAAAATTATAGAACGTCTACTATTAGCCAAAAAGCCAAAGTTTAAAAGATTTCACAGCTCACAAAATCCGTAAGTAGCGAACACGAAAGAACTTTCTTTAACGCGCTCAATCACAATAATATGTAGATCTCACAAGGGCGCAATAATTTTAGGTATTTTAACTAGCCGGAGAATTCATACTAACGCGAAATTCTTTGTATAAAACTGAGAAGTTTATTTAAGTTTTGTTTCGCAACAAGTTAATTCGTTAGTAGGTACAATATGTATGTTCGAGCAAAAATTTGGAGTGAAACTGAACCTGCAAGATCCCGCGAACAAGTAGGTACCCGTGGGAGAGATGGACGTGCGCTATTAATGGAATAGACAAAGTTAGTTGGATGATCACTATGAACACTGGAGAAGTATTACAATATGACGTGACATATATTTACGTTAATTATTGTCGTTATTAATTGACATGATACTGTGCAAGTTTAACGCGTAGCTTTAAACTTTTACGTGTATCTGTAATGTAAATGTTACGTTTAATAAAAAATGTTACACTTCGTATACGATATATAGCAGACTCATGGAACACAGTTAAAGAATTGTAGCGTTAGTGTTGAATTTAGAGTGTAAATAATTATTATCAAATTCGAAGAGAAGAATATTTGTGACGATGGCTATTATAGAGTATAATGCCTACTATATTATTATGAAACCGAGTTTTTTTGATGCATCTACAGTCTATCTAATAGAGGGAACTGGCGGTACTTAATTTTACGGCTAGTATTGACGCGTTGGCCCGACCTAAAACTACTTGGCAAGTTTGCAACAAGCAAATGCATACTCTTGTCATGGATTCTTCACCTTTAAAAAAACGTTCCAATATTTGTAACAGACGGATAGTTTTGGATTTCCAGTAAATTCGATTTTTTAAACACGTATCAGCACTTAACCGATATTAGTATCTGTAGTGCGGTATAATATAAACTTCGTGGATAATATTGGCGTAAGCGAATTAACGACGAATTCTTCCGGAAGCCGGTTGTGAAAAGGAAGTCTTACTTTCGGGATTTTATAATGGTGAAAGAAGCCGCGTCGTTTTTATCCTTCCTTTAACGCACGCATCGAGTACCGTGTAACCACTATTAAAGTATACCGCGTATTTTCGATGATATATTGGAGCGATTAGAACGTAAAACCAATTCTTACTTCCGACACTCAAACGTTGTAAATGCGTTTCCGACGAATATTTCCGAAAAAACTTATACACGCGTACACGTATATTCAGCTTTAATTTAATGACGAAACACGAATGTTCATTTACGCATCGTCCCGGGAAAAATATTTTCGAAACAAACTTTAACGTTTAGAGTAGAGTAGATTCAACGCGAAAACAGCCGTATTTGCATAATGTTTATATGACTATAATATAGTTTACACTAATGGCGACCACCGTTTTATAACTCCCGTCGTACGTGAGTAAATATATTTATATAAATGTATACGTCTCTCTTCTCTCTAAACGTTTCTTCTCATCACGATTATCTCATTCCTTAGAATAATTTACACGTTAAAAAATTATATTTTTATATTTTAACCTTTAGAGGGCGTAGATTTTCTTCACAGGCGACCTAGAGAATTTCCTAAGAACACAAAAATTACGCGCCAAATTATTCGAGATTATAGTTTTATTCCTTCGATTTTATTAAACGAAAATTGTTCGCTTAAGATTAATATGTACAAAAAAAACCACAAGTATTCGTTTACAAAATGAATAATCAGTAGTGAACAAATAGGAGGTCGAGGATGAAATATTAAAAACATTTTTGTTTTAAACGTCGAAAAATACGTCGAATGAACATTTTTTAAATTTATATTAAATAGAAGAACGACATTAAACATTTTGATCAATTGTAGTTTCGTTAAAATTATAATGTACGTTTTCATACTTCAACAGTGGAGAAGGCCACTTTGATACGCGTGTCCTATGTATGATGCTCAACTTGCTCACTCGGCGGTAATTATAGCCCATATGCGTGTACAGTATTCAGCTAAATCCGGTTTTTGGTCTGAAAATAGTTTATACTGCCGATATGACTCGGTTCAATTTGCGAAGGATTATGAGTTGATTTCCCAAGTTGGCGTTCGTCTGTTGCAATATCTGATTCAATCGCGTGTATATTATTCGTATAATATATAACGTAATATGTCGTTTGGATGAAGCATAACAATCAAGATCGTAGTGGGCGTGCGTTGCGGGAAATTTTATTCGGTGTTTTAATAATAACTATTCGCTACATATGGTGTGGCATGACAATGCGCGTGGAAAATTTAAACATACCATAATTATGGTTTGAGTGGAAAACGGAGGAAGAAATGTACTTACGTTACCCTCGAATTTAACGTGGAATTACGAATATAATTAGGATATATCTCCTCAATTCACAATAAATAAAAAATCGCGTTTTAGAACGTGCCTACCGGCACCAAAACACTGAAATGGCCCGTTAGGTCTCGTAATTATAGAGCATCGCTAAAAATTCGTTACGAATAAACTGCACAGATCTACAAACATTTTCATAGCCTATTACAAAATCACTACAACCCACTAATAAAATAAACGTACTCACGATAAATAATCGATAATCCTCGGTATTGTTTAAGAAGACATTGCTGCCACGATTCGCTTTAAATTTAAATTTAAAAATTAATAAATAATTAAATAATCGAAATATTTATAGATATATTCACGCACGCCTGTGTGATATACAAGCGTATTAATTAACAAACTGTCCGGATAATATGAAAACATATAGTGTGGCTAATGGGTAAATTATTTTTTTCAAATAATGTCTTGTAAATACATTTAACATACTCTTAAAACGCTTATCGTGTTAACTATACAGATTGTATATTATCTACTAAAATAACAAAAATTGTGTAATTTTATTTTCGGTCATGTTATAGTGACTTCAGTTTCCAGATGCGCGAAAGCCTAATATTTTATACGTGCAATCAACAAATCGCATTTAAATCCTATCTCGATCATCCGCCATCAATTAAAGACGTAATCTTACAATCTTTACAACGGTAAAAATTTATCAAATAATCTACGAGTACCTTGTTTGTAACAAATACATCACAGCAGGCCCGTATTTCCTGTAAACCACTGTCGGATTTGAATTTTTGATATGTGTGAAAGTCGTTAATAAATGGTCTCGATTTTCCTCAATAGTACGGAGTTAGGTTTATCATCTATATTCGGGGGTAACCTAAATCCGATGCAATATATATTACGATACAGACACAAATATTACACATTTTTTGTTTAGAAATTTGTTTATAAATTATTAGCGAACAAAACGTATAATTTACATAGGTATAAAATTAAATCATAGATCAATACATAGAGCGATCAATATAATAATATTGTATGAAATTTACCGAAAAAATAATCTTCGTAGCCACAGAAGCCTCCGATAATATTATAACAGGTGTAATTAAATCAAAAGTCGTATTAATAAAATAATTAATAAGTATTAGGTAGTGTAAGCTAAACGCGGTAACAAGTTGGTCTGATTATGAAGGTAATATTAAATAAATTATTTTTGTTAATCTTTTTATCACGTACTAAAAATGCGTCCAGAAATGATTATTTCCAAAAACAACTGTCGAATAATCTGAGATAAAATGACGCGATTTATATTTAACTACTTTTAAATAATATCACGTACATTTTATAAATGTGCCCATGTTGTTTTCCTGTTATAATTTTAACTTAAATTTCAATAACCGGTTTATTGATTTATCGAATGATATTAGTTAAAAATTATAAACAAACGACTAATGTGCTCTTTCACTTTTCGTGTAATAGTAATATATATTGTTATTAAGGTAATCAGTTGGGTAATATATTACTACGTATATATATATACTACTACTTCATTACTACGTACTTTTGTCTCAAAACTCACTGCGTCATCATACCCTAATAAAATTATTGAAATAATATATATTACGTTATTTTCGTTGATATCTTATCAATACTTTTCAATACAAAAATTTGTTATTATGTAATTGGACAAACTAAACAAATTTTAATTAGAAGCGTTGCTAAACATATTGTTAATAAGTATGCGTATACTATTAATTTTATCTTATATTACATCAAAAAACTAAAAATAATACTTCGCTAATCATCCTTAATCGTATATCAATGCCGACAGCATTTTGAAGTTGTTAAATAATTTTGTTAAAATTAAGTATACTATGTAGAAAACACCCAGAACTTTTTCACATTTTCGAATTATTTTATTTACCAATGGGATTACGCTACGTAAAATAAATATGGACACCGTTAGTTTGTTAAATAATTTACCGTCGTAAAATCCAATATATTACTTTTAATTAAAACAAAACGTATGATACGGTTGACTTAAACATATAAGGTAAATTCTGATTGATCACAACTTTTTGACAACCAATCGTGAATTTTCGACGACCGAAGTTTCGTTTAAATAATTAAAATAATAATTCTATTACGTTTAATTAAAATAATTTTTTTCGTTCTTGTGATAGATCAATACATTATTTACGAGTTTCAAGTACTTTATTACGATTAATTTTCAGCGCCTAACATAAGACTATTTCTTTCGTAATATTAAAGAACCTATATTTTATAAGCATTTTTGTGAGGGAGACAATTAGAATCTATTTCCACGGCCATCAAACGAATGAGAGTCTACTAACCTATATTCTTTTTAATGTTTATAATATTACGTTTTATATACTTTGCGGGTAAAGATAAAAATCCATTAATGGCAATTATAATGACTAGACAATAACAACAACGACTAATTCGGTCAGTTATTGACGTTAATGTCTTCGCATTTTATTAATTCCTAAAGAAAATTTATAAATTATTAAATTACGTACGCGATTAAAAATGGAAAATATTATTTCCTATATGATCATATTTTTGGTTACATATATATAATTAAAATACAAAAAATTAAATGCCTAATAATATGTTACAAAATAATATCACTAATTCATGTTACCAAATTAACACAATAACTGATAATTTGCCAGTCGTCAATGACGATAAGTCAAGTGACAAGTGTTATGGACGTTTTCAAGAGTTTTAAACCACCATAAAATGAAAAATTTAAGCACGTTGTTACAAAAAAATTATTTTAATCAAATTTATCGAACTCAAGAGAAGGGGTTCGATAGTAAAATATCCTCCAGTCAAAGGGTTTTCCTTACTAAATACAATAATTGTTAATTATGATAGACGTACCACATTTCAGTTAATAGACACGAGTAGCGAAGAAGTTTTCGCCTTTTAAATTAATCGCCTTTTTGTTGAAACTAAAATTTACATTATATAATTATAATTATTAATTATAACCTAACCTAACGATACGCACTACAACTGGTCATATGTGTTTTAGTTAGTGTTTTGTTTGCGTTGGTTACGACACAATCACTGCGCAGTTAGTGTGTGCACGTGACATAAATTAATTTCGTTTCCTAAACCGTACATATTGCAAACGTACGTTTAATCGAAATACCGACCATTGACAAGGTTGTTCCTGTTGCTACCGCAGTACACGGTCAAACGTTTGTAATTAAATCGGACGTTTATTTCTTCAGTTTATTTCACTCGCTAATGAAATAAACCCGCGCAGTGTTTGTATTCGCGTGTACCCAATAAATGTTTTAAATACACACGATTCGGTCCAAAAAACGATTTTATTAGACAGTCGTTTTTTGTCCGCCCGAACACGTTTGCATACCGTCGTATAATAATGTCGGTGGCGTAGTTAAGATTTTTACATCGGAACTGGCCGTTTGTATCGCTGTGATAAAAGTGGGGGTATTTCAAGCTTTTACACGAATTCCATATTTTTAAGTCTTGGAATGTTTATTAATATTACGTACTTGTTTAGTTTTTATATTCAACAAAAGTCGCTATTTGTGTTTTATCGGTTAGTGTCGCGCGTTGACTAGGGAAATGACGGCAATAATGTTACGGTGGGTCTGATTGTTATTATATAGCTACGGCGCGGATAAAATATTGTACGACGAAACGACGCGTTTCTCATTTGGGAATACCTAACCTATAAAACAAATGGAAATAATGGAATGGAATTGTCGATTTTCTTAAAAAATAATTGAATATTCCCGTCACGTTGCAAATTTGGAATTAGTATAGAACGGACATTAAGGCACTACATAAACTGCCGAGTGAAATGTACGCCGTTTTTTGTTAATTTTTTTTTAAATGTAAGTATTTAACGAATCATTTACGGTCGTAAACTTGTTTAATTAATACGGCACTGACTATTGGAAACGTAATGTAATTTCGTAATTCTATTATTAAATTTACGAACGTTGCATAAACGTGATTAGACGACACAAATGAAAAAAATAATACTCGTCGTTATATCATTAAAACTATTACAATATATGTTTTAATTATTATTCTATACTATGTACACAACGTAGAGAACAATATAAATTTAACAATATATCAATAGATAATCTATAAAATATAGTTTTCTCTACGATTAATTAGAAAATAATATTAATAAAGCGTGTTTACTCCGAGTTACTCTGAACGAAATTGACGTGTATTAGTCGATTACTTATGAACAAATCCTATAATAAATTTATAAGTGGACATATTGTACTTAAGCGAACCTTATGTATTCGGTATAAAAGTATAAATTATAATAAGATATACATTATATACAAAAGCCGCGAGATGACTACGACTGTATACGCAAACTACACCAGAAAATTCCAAAAATTACTCGTTTGAAGTACAATATGTGTTCAATTCAAAACTTATAACAGAGTGATTCTTGGAAACACTTTGAGTATATCTACTGTCAGAAAAACTGTTTACCAAAAGCGTAATATGTATAATAACTTGTCGTAGAACTAATAAAGTACATTATCTCGAATCATTCTTACTTTGCGCGAGTCTACGAAGCCAATTCGACGTATTCAGGACTTTTCTGAACGTTTAATCTTAAATCATTTATGAACAAATCAAAATGCGTTCTAAATATTTCACTCGTGTTCTTTATAATATAACGAATATTATATCGATTTATTTTGATTATATTATGACGGGATTTTGTAATTGACGTATTGAGTTTGTATATACGAATGATTTATGCCGAAAGTTGTGTACGTGAATATAACCGATGTTTTAAAAAAAATATTTTGTATTTACGACTAATCTAATGGCAAAAATTAACAAACTATTAACAATCAAATAATTATATTACAGAACGAACTTTGGCATTTACTAATTAAAAATTTAAACGTTTAAGTTGTTTAATTATGTAACGTAACTTATTGCGGTTATTTAAATTTAACTTATTAATTTCGAGTTTACTCTGCATAAAAGTATCTTAATTTGGTTAAATTTTGTTCAAAGGGCGATGCAAATTTTCTAAACGTAATTTTTTCTTTTTAATTTCGGCAATTTTTGGAGGCGCTTACTTTTGAAAAACTCGTGACTGATCGATTTTTACTAAGTAATAAATTAATTTTATTATTGTTGACGGGTTTATGATTTAGAAATTTTTAATTTTGTGTTCTGAATCAAACATCGAATCAAATTTCTAAATCAAGTTTTTGTTTATTATAAACAAGTTTTTAAGTTAGAAATTGTTTGCGAAAAACAAAGATTCCAAGTCATAAATTTGACGTATTTAAACGTTTATTTTAATCGATAAAAATGTTATTCTAGAGACAAAGATATTTTCACATTTCGTCAACTGTTGCCTAATATTCATATTTTTATTCCCATAACAGTAAAATGTGTAATAAAAAAGAAAGCGGGGAGACTTTTTTGTTCAACTATAAAGTATAAACAAAATGTATTGAATATACTTCGAAATAATATTGTGAGGTGGTCATCGCCGTTTTAAATTATTTCTAAAGGGTCGACAATATTATGTATAGACAAGATTCTAAGAACTGGTTGAGTATTTTGTCACATAAAAGATGACAATATAAATTATCCGAAGACTATTCAACCGCAGGTGCATTTCGCGGAGAAGTCACTCGTTTTACAAATAGTAGTTATTGAATGGATTTAAACGGATTTTATTTTTTGTTTATGTGTGGGAAGCATCTGATACACTATAAGATTGTATGTCAAAAATATCCAAAATAAAAACGCCTCATACCTGTCAAAACCGTTACTAGTCGACATTTTTTTTTATTCACATACGTTTTAGAATAATTTCATAGCAGCAGCTACGATACTCTGTGGGAAAAGAGAGAAACGTGATTAGGAATCATTTTGTTTTCGGTGTATGTTGAAGCCACGAATTTACGTATAATTATGTTTATACAATATGCATATATTAAAATATTGATTTCGGTAACAGATTTATAGATGCTAACTGTATTCGGTAAGTTGGTGGAATTGACATTAAAACGAAATTAGGTTCAGGTAAATATCGAAATATTAAAATTATTTTATAAATTATTCGTAAAAATAGAGGTAACAAATCTGGAATTTTAATATACGCGTTTAACATTTTGTAAATGGATAACGCTTTACATAAGAGTAAATATTGTTTACTATGCTGGAAATCATTCAAACTTGACTATTCATCATCGATACGAAATTTCAACTACATCGGAATCTTTAAAAACAATTACAATATTACGTATTGTATTCTAATAGTCAAACTAATTAAAAACCGAATGAATATTATTTTTGAAACAAATGAACACGCCGAGTTTTTAAAGATTTTTACGTAATTTATTTTTAACGCACGTGTCTATTGTTTAATTTCAAATTTTATTTAATGTCTGTCTTTGGAAAACAGATAAAAATTGACCGTAATATAAAGATCTTCAATTAAGTTTTTTGCGTCTTTAACGTAGAATTATTTTAAAACATATCCTCTGTCGATGTTTGTACAAACTCAATTTTGCCAGAAAAGACAGCGAGTTTATTTCATAAAACATATTATTACTTCTAACTTTTTAATGGATCGACGCCTGTATAATGAACGTAAAAGCATTAAGTTGAATTATAAAAATGTCTGTATAATACATTTTTGACGTCTTTCAAGATTGTGTTGGAGAAAATATATTGTGTGTTTATTGTATGAAAATTGTACGAACGCAATAGAGTAGCAGACATAATCTTTGATATAATTCCGAATGCATTTTCTCAGGCCAAAGTCTGTTATTTATCTTGTACACGAGTCACATAACTACCACATCTAAAACCGCACGTTCTAGACGACCCCAAAGCTATATATTGTCGTAGCCATATTTCGGTTATTTATCTCTATTCGACGAACGGTTCAAATTATCTCCGAAAAAATGGACCTTCAGCAACATATATACATATACGTTTTATAAATGAAAACCGTATATAGTTTACACTTAGATCGTTTATGTAAAAATATTCACAAATATCAAAGCCGTTTAAGACGTTTATATGTTACGATTACATTTTAATGGGGGAAAAGTCGTCGATATGAGTTACGAAATATTAAAGACGTAACAAATTATTCTAAACAATAATAATATTATTCATTTATAATTTTACTATCAACTTATCACTAACTTTAGTTTTAGATACGAGTTTTGTAAGTTTTCTTATGCAGTTTTTATAATCTTAGGTGTAGGTTAAGTATATTCATAAACTCATAGATACCTCAGACGTAAACGTGAAGTCTCCGAATTTTAATTTGATTCAAAACTAGGTTTATACAACGCTCGCAATCATTTAGTCGATACTATTCGCCAACTTGAATATCTTAATGTACCGTAACACCATAAGTGCAAATATTTTAAAGAGGGGGTTTCGTGTTTTTCGTAATACCGACGAAATATAGGAAGTAAGGGCTAGTAAATATGCCTTTCACATCTTTTCGACTATATTTAATTAAATCGAAACAAAATGTGTTACTAAGTAATCTCACACCAAGATCATATACGTACAAAATAGTACGGAAATGGGAAAAAGTAACATATTTATATTATATTATACTCGTTAACGTCAAAATAAAAATTAAATTGTGAAGTAACGTAATAATCTTTTGATTATTTATAAAATGACATTTCGATCAGCTAATGATCTTGTCAAAGTGAAACGTCGCTAAACGTTGATTTTTAACGTTTTATAGGTACCTTTATAGGAATCGTGTAATTATATTTTGTATACGTTTCATTTCCGCGAAATAATAATATTATTGTTATTATAACAAAGATACAACTTGATCAGTAATTTATTTTTCTGACACTAAAACATTTATATAACACAATATAAGTTTAAATGGAACGATGTTTTATATTAAGTTCAAATTTCGTTTTAACTTTTTTGACTACCACGTCAATTAATTTCTGTTTTTTGTATATATTATCCTAAATTATTTCAAAACGTGTATAGTCGTATCATACAGCACACAAACACGGAAGTTAAAAGCTTATTGAGAATCCGGAACTATATAATACTTTAAACGTATCAACATTTAAAAACTACACGAGTACGTCGTAATGAGGACATTAATAATAAAATCTGTGACAAACACGTTACATACGAAATCACTGAACCTTGATACAATGATCTTAACAACATCCATATTATGAATAACTAACTCCATAATAATTATTTTAGTTTATTTTTCAAAGGAAGAAGCAAGTGCCTCTTTATTTCTCTCTTCCCCTCCTCCCCAAAGAGCGCTTATATACGTATACAGGCTAACTATTATAAACAACTGTATATAGTGTAACAATTATATACTTTACCTTCTTAGCCACAATGAACGTGTATTTTTCTATCAAATACATGTTTATGTGCGTGTTTAAGTTCATACGCCCAATCTATTACTCCGTAACGTACTTATAATTATTTATTATACGCAAACGACAGAACATACCTATAGAATATTAGGTTGCAAGATTTCCTTTGCGATATGTACCTTAAAACAGTCACGTTCACAAGCTTCTTAATGTAAATTAATTTTATGCATACTCGTTTTCTAATTTAATTAAAAGATTTATTTGATGTTTAGTACACTTAAATATGTGTGTGTGTATATAGGAAAATTAAATTTACCCGCGAAGCTCGATAAAAAAAATTAACGAAAATATAATTTTTTGAAGGTAAACATACAAATTGTTTACATTTTACAAATATTATAATGCGCTGAATATTTTTATGAATTATAAAAAATAGCTTTTACTTTATATTTGTTTTCAAATCTATTTTTCGTTGAAATATTCTAATCATTGTTATTTTTATTTAATTAGCATATGGTACATGGTTAGGTATATATATATAATAAACAATTAGATAACATCGTTTTAATTCTTTATAGTATGTCTGTTAATTTCAGAATCGATACGAAATATAGTAATTTATTGTTTCCACAATTGAAATAATACTACCATCCTCCTCTATTGAAACATTCTAATATAGAACTCATGTTTCTGCAACCAAATACCATTTAAATTCTTCAATCATTAGATAAAACAATGAACTTTACTTAAAGAGTTAAATTCGTGTGTTGCTAAGTTGATTAAAATTGTAAGTAAGGAATACTGAAATTCCTACAGTACTCAATACAGTGTTGTACTAACGGGGAAGGGATAACCCACCCACGAAAATTATAAGAAAAAATTAATTTCTTACGAGACGTATATTTTTAGTTAATATAACGAAAAACTAAAATATTTTTAAATTTCAATACATGTTATAATACAACGTGTTCATTAAAAATGAATAATCTATTAAAGTTTATAACGTGTCCTGTTTCGTTAGGGTCATCTGATTTGTTTATTTAAAAATTAACTCCCCCTCCCCTGAAATTTAGGTTTAAGTACGCCACTGGCTTAATAGATAAAGAATAACCCAATACAATGAACGTAACAAAATAATATTTTTCATTAACGAAACAATGGAACAATACGGTAAATAATCCTTTAGAAAATATTTATTAGACGAATTAATACACATTCGTCAAATTATTATATTACTTAAAACAACGTACATGTACACGACGAAGCCGTGATTAAAGTTGTAATATTGTTATATTATGAGATAATATAATGTTTAAGTACCAAGTATTCCAATGTTGTATATTTATATACATAGGATAGAGGTATAGAAATTAAATACTATATATTACGGTATTATGCCATCTATACATTTGAAACGACGACGACGAATTATTGTTTCTTTAATCTAGTAATGGAATCGCGTGGTCTATACGGAAAATGACAAAAGGGACAATATCAATTTGTCTGTTCACTGGTCATTTCATTAAATAACGTCTACCTATACACAAAACGAACCTACGTCGGCAATTATGAAATATCACGCACACGCACATGTGCATATGTACATTACGAATTTAAATATGAATAGATGTTTATACAATATCCAATGACGATAATTAACGTCAAAAAATATTTAATTTGAAATCTTATTTATAGAAATAATTGCAGAGATGAAAACGCCGGTGTATTTTTTATACAATTTTAGACCTAAATGCGAGATAAAAATTTGACTATTTAAAGTAAAACAAATTCAATTTCGAAATTAAATTTCAATTTATCAACGACTTTTCTAGATTTTTATGAAAATCGATAGTTGACATTTTTAACAAAACTAATAATAAGAATAATGGGCTTTTTTACACGTTTAAGCATGTGCTCTAGTGTAATAAAAAAAATATGAAATTATCGATCAAAAATCTAATTGCGCTATGTGCATAGAATTATCAAACCTTTTCAAATAATAGTAATATATATGACTATAAGGGTAGTAATAGTTTAGTCCACAATACATGCACTAATAACCATTTACTTTTTATACATCGATGATAAGTGCATATTCTGATAATCGCCTATCCAATACTCTAAACAAAAAGTATGGTTCCTTTAATATAAAATTTCGTCGTTATGAAAAATAGAAATTTTTTTTCATATTGGTTTTTTCAGGATTTCGTTTTGAAATAACACGTCAACATTAATATTCCGACATATTATTCTGTTATTATCAATGGTTAATTATAATAGCTGACGATTAATGATTAATACAAAAATTGAATTTTTATAGAATTGATTTTCTTTAAAATTATTGTTTATTATAAAATAATAGTAAGTTTAACATAAAGTTTGAATTATTTCCGATTTATATATTCTTTATAAAGTAAATAAATTACATTTAAACAATAAAATGTAAATACAAAAGACGATATTTTTTGTTCTTTTTATTATTTTCATTTTTGAAAACAATTTGGCACGTTATTTGTATTTTTCGATTGTGTACCTTTGATCATATAATATACGCAAACAGTGGATGACGGGTTTTTGTGTAAATTATTATAAAAATAAAGTAATTGCTTTCATACAATCTAAGTACGGTTGTTATCGTTTGATGTTTATAGTGCGTAAATATAGGTTATATTTGTATTTTCATAAAAGAAGAACAGAAAAGTTGTAGAACGAATAGTTCTAAAATAAATATGATTTTTTGAAACTGAATGACATTCAGTCTACCATACAAATGTAAGATGGAATGACGTCATATAGCCTTTAAATTACTAATATTTACAATATTATTGAATAAGAATAAAGTTACACTCGACGATTACATACTTTGTTGTTGTTGATAATTCGCTATAAAACTCGGCTTCATATATTCACCGAAAATTATACACATTCGTCTGAAACACACGTAAGTATCCGTAAATATAAGCAATTAAGATTTGAGATGTATATAACATAATTCGTTTAGATTAGCTTAATTTGATGAATTAAAAACCTATTTAACTTGATCAGATCTGTTGAATTATTATTGAGTTATAGTGGATAAGAAAATAAACAACTAATACAATTATGTAGTACTTACGCGAAACAGAACTATAACAGGACGCGTTTAATCGCATACGATATTTGAGGAATACGTTCATAAGTACGCGTGTACTTGTTGGCAGTAAAAAAGGCAAATAACCACTGTTATCCAAATTAGTTTATCAAGTGTATCCGTTAAAATGCCTGAAGGTATGTCGAGTACTACATGAGGGACTGTACCTATTTTATTGGATATTGTGTTTATTTACCCAAAATATAACTTGAAAGTGTACAAGAAATAAACAGTAACTCGTTTTTATACAATTGTGTATATGTCATTAAAGCTCATGATTATATAATTATTTACCGTGAATTTTATATTAATTTGATTTCGATAGATATGCTAATTTATTTATTGATTATTAAAGCGGACATACAAAAAACATGTAAATATATATGCAACTAAGTTCGAAAACGTCTAAAATATATAAAATATTTTTAAAAATATCATTTTTTGATAAATAAATAATGTGTTATATATAATATGCTGTATATATACAGTTATTAATAAATTAATATTATAACGATTTTAATTGTATTTTTAAGTTTTAATTTTTCCACATTTATATTAAGATTAAATTTATCGTAAAAATGCTCATTTCTTTCAAAAGTATTTCGATTAATATTTCGTGTTTTATTTAAAGAGTTAATTTTTATATGTACTTTTTACATAAATAATTAATATTTTTTAATGGAACTACTATTTTATTTCTTATCACCTAAAAATCTGTACAAAACAATAAATTAATTTCGATTTATTTTTCGGGAAATTTATGTTTATTGGCCCCTCCCTAGTTTTTTTATACATGTGCCATTGAATATACGGAACAACAATGCTTGTATTTGTATATATAATTTAAATTAAAACAAAAATATCGTTCACGGCTTTTCACCTAGTGGTAAATATAGGAAGAACTACACAGTTATAAGACAGACTTAATTCTGTATAATTAGAAGGTTAAATTATTTTCAATGATTTATATATTGAACACAAGAATGACTATTTATGAACACAAACATATTTTTTTTAAATATCTTCGAGACACGTGTAAATAAGCAGGTTTTAATTATTTGACAGATGCGTTTTTCTTTTTTAATACACTAACTTATATGATGTTATCACATGGTTTTTCGAGAAATTACGGGCGTGTCTAACTTATGGACCCAAGTCAGAGGCGGAGTCGCAGCCTAAAGGGTACTTGGAACGGTCCCAGATGAACAGGGCCGGTAAAATACTTCTTACTGAAATACTCCTTATGTTTGTACGTGTAATATATAGTGTCTAACTATAGTATGTGATTCACGGGGGAGATGATAAATCAACTAATTTATTATTGTCGAGAGTGAAAACCGACTAATAAAATAATAGAATAGTTCGTTGTTTTTTTTATGTACGACATAAGAATTAAACGAAATAAAATAATCTATAATTATTATAGTTTTCCTTCAACTTATAAAAAATTAATTATACAATACATTTAATATTTGCCTTAAGATCCACAAAAACCACATTTAATCTAAATGCTTTTAAAACAAAAACATAGGTACTATTGTAAAACAAAATAAAGTAATATGAGATCAAAACAAACTACGTTTTTGTTATATATTATTCGATATTTATATTTTCATTGGATAACTAATTGGGGTTTATCTAGTGGTACAAACGATAAGAATAATTATATTTAATTTGATCGTTACGATAATTTCAGCGTGATGGTAGATACTCTTGTAAATGTATAAATATTTTTTAAATGTGTAAAACACGATTTTGCTTTAACTGAATGCTTAACGGTCATATTAAGATTATGCGTACAAAGTCTATATAATTCCATAATTTTTGATAATAGACCAACAACTTATTTTTGAATATTCGAGGAAAACTTCATCGATTTATTAAGGACTAAAGTATTGACCCCTTGTCATCCATAATCTATAGCTATGCCTTTGATAAGAAGTGAAATAACATTTAATAAAGTAAATTTTAATTCATGTTTGGCAATCCTTCTTGATTATAAAGTATATATAAACGTGTATATGTGTGTGCGCGCATGTTGTAGGACCAAATGCATTTGAAAAACTCATTTGTTCTCCATATTACATACGTATTATCCGAACAAATCGGCATAAAAGGTTTTTTTTCTAAATGAAGCAAACAATAAGCACACTAAGTTGGAACGTACTTTATGCGTCCTCGTAGAAACGTTTCATCATGTCGATCAATTGGCGTTCAGTGAGTTTGGTCGTGTCAACGAAATTGACTCAAATTCGTCGTCTGATTATCGGCCAACGTGGTAATTAAATCTTATCAATGTCCGACTTCAAAAGAATCATTTCGGATCTGATTAATGTGAGTTCGGAGTTCAAACACTGAGGCGGGACATTGTGTAATTGATTTTCGTATTTTCGGTTACAATATTGAAATAGTGACATCTCATGGACGGCGTATCTGCAAAAATGTAGATCGGTAGCATATGTAGATTTTGATCACGGCCAGCTCATAAAGTAAGTTTATCTCCCATTCCCCTTCAAATTATATGTCATTATTATACCAAGTGGACGATTTGAAGATTTTACACGCACATCATTGGATTTCTATCAGTATATCATATGTATTAAACATTTCGAAAAGATTTAAAGCAGAGTGACAACACATGTCTGAAACTAGTTTTTATTAACTCGAAAATATCGGACATTTTTCCGGATACGAAATCTGGAAAGATCAAACAATTTTCGACTTTCGAATTTTAAATAGAAACGTATTAAGAAAAATATGTAAACATTTTTGAAAAAGATAAAAGTTTTTGAACGTTATTAATTTCTAATTAACTATTGAAATTCAAAGGACGCGACAATTGCTCAATTGAAAAATTGATTATATTTCAATAAAAAGTGACTATAAAAATATAAATCAAAATCAACCACTGAAGATTGCCTATGAAAATATTTTTCCATATATAAAATTCGTTTTGAAAAATTCAATTTATGTTTTTTAACGAAGAATAATCATTAAACTTATTCGTAGATTACAATTATGTAAATGATTATCTAGACAAATATCATAATTAAAACTTTACCAGAATGAATGTGGCTTGCAACCTTCACAGTTGCGTAGTAATAATAATAATTTATTATCAGTTTTTGATAAATTAAATTTAGAAAAGAAAATTAATCTTAAATTTGATATAGTTTAAGGTACCCAAAACTCGGAAAAACCGAAATCGTTATAAAGTATGAAGTTTGAGTAAAATAAAACCGTTTTTATTCCCTGAGTTATGGACTTTCCCCCAGAAACGTAATCAAATATTCGTCTACGGAAAGTAGGCATAATTTGGAGAAAGACAACAGCTCATTGTGAAAGATTAATTTAAGTAAATATTTCGATAATGATGAGTACACTGTCGCGTGCTCGTTCATCTGTTTCGACACGTCCGTTAAATCGAATATATATATTATTACCGGCAAACAGTCCTTGCCGAGAAAATAGTTAAAGGTACCTAATTACGATGCGTGCAATACTGGCAATCTATTTAAAGCCTCCCTCTTCAGTGTCCGCCATCCATCTCCGTCTAATAATATAACGATTTCAAAAAGATCAGCGAGTTAAATAATACGTCTTGTAAAACTGTATTTTTCATAACTTTATAAGTTTTATGGTTTTGAGGAAATAGCTTCATATTTTTGAGTTTTTGCTCTTTATATAACGTAATTTTAATAAAGAATATAAGAAATAAGTAAATTATTAGAACGTTTATAAAATCCACGTATGTTCTTTGGAATATAAAAATATTTAATTACCTACCATATGTAATAAATCCATAAATTATTATTTAAAGATAATTATAAAATTTTAATTTACTCCAGATAATAAATAATTTTTTTATGATGTTTTAAATCATATTTAGTAACGAATTAAATTACAAATCAGTTTAAATGAGAATCATAATGATCTGAAAAATTATAAATTTCGAATAGTCTTAACTGTAGAATTTGACATTTGTAACATATCATTTTTAGCTATTTGATATTTTTCATATAAGAACTAATAATATCATCATTATAGATGACTCGACTTTATGTCATATAGAAAACCAATATTGTTTGAAAATAATTAGTTTTAAAGAATTTTACGAATAATGGTGATTATTTCCTCTCTGTCACATCCTAAGTACGCAGTTATACTAAATATATACGAAATAGTGATTAGAAACTGATACATTCCAAGAGATATTGAGCCGTAGAAGTTGTGGAAGTCGGTGGTTCAAGTGGATCCTTTGATCGGGTTTTGTTAACGTCAAATTCATATTTGAAATTCGAAAGCCGTGATAAATTATTATTTGCCCAAAAATAATATCGAGCGAAATTTTATTTATTGTTATTATTCGTTGTACCTTTTCGAAATTCAAATTTCACACTCAAACAAAAAGTTATTGGGATTAATATTTTAAACGTTTTATTCGAATATCTTTAATACGCTATATTTTTAAACATAAATTTTAATATCTTAAACATGAAAATGTCTAAATCGAATATGTTGTCAATTTTATCAGTTTTTATGCAATTTATTGATGATTTTTTTGTGCGCTTAAGAAAACTATTAAAAAATAAAAAATCGTGTGAAATAAATTATCAACTACATATATATGATGTGTTACCAAAAAGTAACGCGCTTATTTCATAAGAAAAAGTGTTTATAAGCAGTATAAAAGAACCACATCATTGTAAAGCCAATATATTCTTCGTTTCACTCAGAATCTAATAAAAAAGAAGCGAGCCGCGGATGCTATGAATGTCGGTTTGAATAGATCACTTGATTGGAGTTTGTTACTGCTGTATAATTATTCTAAATTTGAAGCAATCGTTAATTATTACTTTCGAAAAACAATTCTTAACTTAACGCCGTTTATTATTATTCTTTACGAAGTTCCGAAATTCAAATTTTACGCGTTTTGAAAAAAGTGTGAGTACGTAATAAACGATTTAAATTAATTTTTTCAAATATTGTTTTAATATTAGAAATTTCTATAAAACTTTCCAAATTTTTTACTTTTACTGAAGAGAAATATTGAACAAACGAAAAAACGAATCAAACTAAGTACAAACTAAATATCATTCACTTCAATCAGAATCTAAAAGATAATTATAATAATAATGTTATCGGTTACGACGAATTTAAGTAAATTAAACGTTCGATCCTTAAGGAATTTTCTTTCAGTTACCGTAAATTTGATTGAAATGTTAATAATATACACGTATATAATGGACGAACATGGTATTAATGCCGCGACAATTATTCACGCAACGTATTTTTTGTCGGAGAATCCGCAGCAAGTCGCAATAATAATTATCGCTCGTGTCGGTCAGTACGTTATTATATTATAACTATTGTGATAATAATACGGAGAGCGGTATATTATTATTATTATATCTTGATGATTGTATATGTTATACGAAGACGAACGGGTTCGTATCTCCCTTTAGCACGCCAAAATTATATTAATCGCTCGTGCGCGCAAGACGCAGAAATATATCGTTATTATTCTATTCATATTTCTTCGCGACGACATTCCGGTTACGTGTATAGATGTAAATGTATACTACAATGCGTATTACTCGGAAATACGGCGTGCTCGCTACGGCGAACGACTTTAAACGATTTCACGAACTTTTGGTTGACCGTCATCTCGCGGACAACAATATCGCTGATGGACTTCACATATATTTTGTACGGACATACACGCGGTAAAGTGATCATTAACTGCGACTATTATATCCTCACCACCGCAACAGGTTGTTCGTCGGCGCACGCGATCCCATTTAACAGGGTGGTGGACGACCTCTTTAGCCGCGGAGAATATTATTTAAGAGAGTATATATACGTCACCATCACAATAAACTTTTTTAGCTTTTTATGTTCATTATTTTTCGCGCCGCTAAATTCTCCATAAAGAAAGCATACATATACATGTGTCCGTACGCGCACGTTCACGTACTAATTTCGGCTTTCTCGTAAGTATACCTTTAGACACTTATTAGGACACATTTATTTTGTATGTATACGAAATATAAAAGAAGATACGGTAATTCGTTTTCCATTATGTCATACGACCGACAAAGGAATTATTATTTTGCTATAAATAGTTTATATACGCGAAGATATTAGCTTTCTTACGTATATGTAAACTCGTTCGAACGTTTAAATCATTCGAGTAAAGTTTGAAGAATTATAATATTAAAAGGCAATATTATACACATAGTTTTAGCATTTTTTTTTTAAGATAATATGAACTCATGGACCACCATAAAAACTTTTTCATTTTAGCTCATTATATATTTGTACGAATAAATTGTTTCTATATCCTAATATTGTTGACGTTTATCAACATTGATTCGTATTAGTTTTTTTTTTTAATCTTTTGAAAAAATAAAATATTATTATCATCGTAATAATAGCGACGTATGGTATTAAAAAACGCTTAGGTATTTGTTATTGTATTATTTTATTCTTGTATTTTTGTTTTTTTTTTCTTTTCCTTTTACGACACTCGCGAAACTTGTGCAATGTTTATGCGTTTCGATGGACAGAAAAAAGATTAATAAGTCCTTCGGGACTCTTAAAAAGTAGTCCTAGGACAACGCGCAAAAGTTTATATAATGTCTCGGTCGGGTTCCCCGAAATAATTGTCTTTTTGCTCGAACATACACTTTCAGGGCAGTGGTGACGGTAACTGTAGCCAATAATTCGCAACGAAAAACTTTCAACATTAATCAAATAACTAATATATTTATGTTTTTACTATTATTTTTACGGCTACTGACGTAGATTTTTATCGATTATTTATTGATTCCTAATAGCTTTACGGTGTTTTGCAGTATAGCATACGTACACAGTACGAGATAATATTGAGAATATATATTGTCATTTGAGAATAAAGTTTAGAAGGTATTTTCATAATGCATAAGACACAATTAATTAATTAATACTATAAAATACGTTTTACTCGCGTTCAGAAAAAAATATGAAATATTAATAACGGTATATTACTTCGTCATTATTGCTTTAAATTATTTTGTTTAATAATAAAAAAGTACATGTACGAACGAACTTGCCGTCTGTTACAGTCAGCGGGAGGTGCCCGTTACGTATTGCCGGCTCGATTGTAATTATAAAATTCCTGATCGACAATTCTACGCGTAATATAAGTTACTAAAAAACTAGATCTTTCACACGGTGATGACGGCAACCAGTCAACACATCGTTAACCGCAATAGAAAACAAAGACACTCGTTAGAAAAGAAAGGCACGACTATAATAAAATAATGCGCGTTAAACGAACTTAATACAATTAACGCGAAATACGAGAAATAACAAAAAACGAAAAACACACATGAACATATAAACGAAAAACGAGTAAAAGTGTAAGTGAAAAAACTCAACACACCAGTCGTATGGTGATAACAGGCATTGAATAAAGATATACCATAGAATATTCGAACATTCAAAATATACTAGAATAGACGCGCTCTATTCCATACTTTCGTACCTAACAGTACGTGAAACTAAAGTCAAAAGATATAGTCGTAATAATTTGAATATCGTCAAAATATATGTATATTATATAGGAATAATAATAATATAAAATATAAAATAAACGTCTTCTTCTCTTCTTCTTCTTCGCTTTATCTCCTAGCTATTTATAGTCGGCTACTTTGGTCTTCAACCTTCACTTGACAATAATATAATAAACGTCTATAGGAAATTATAAAAAATAATTTATAATTCGTAGAAATATTTTTAATATTTCAGACGGTGATTTAATAATTCATTGTTAGTCTACAATAAACGCACGAGAAAAATATAAACGATAATACGTTTTCTTTTCGTATTTTTATATTTTATATATATATATACAAAACCCAAAGATACATACTGTACGGCACGTTCACTTTTGATAACATTACACATATAACTATAATATTTATAGTTAGTAATAATTATTGTTAAATGTGTATATATATTCACTTTT
Source organism: Geopemphigus sp. TES_GeoC_2020 (assembly GCA_025469175.1). Classification (NCBI taxonomy): domain Eukaryota; kingdom Metazoa; phylum Arthropoda; class Insecta; order Hemiptera; family Aphididae; genus Geopemphigus; species Geopemphigus sp. TES_GeoC_2020. Next base: position 22,955 of record JAIPRN010001762.1, read on the forward strand.
AGTGTTGTTCGTTGTTTTAATCATTTTTTAACTGGCATTTTTATAATAAACCACGACTTGAATTCGTTTCGAAATTAACGTGTTTATATTCCGTTTTCGAAATTCGATTAAAAATACGACAATTCTCTGTGTATTATTATTTCAAAGGAACTGTTCGAAATTTAACTGAGAAGATAATAACGACATATTTCAGACGAATTATAAACATTTTAAATGCCGACTAATTCTATCACAATGCCAAACTTTTTTAGATATTTTTATACTCTCACTCCGGAATATGCGCCACGTCATCGCTTTCAATCGGTTGTCTATACCACGATTAAAATGAGTTGTTTAAAGTTTCGAACCGTTGCACACGCGTTTCATTGCTTCTATTGTTTAACTATTGTTTCGCGTACCTATTCTTATTTTATTCACACGTATATACATATACACAATCCAGTCTAAAACGTCCATATCGATCGTTTCTGCGTTATTTATTTGTTCCAGTTTAAATGAATAATAATTTTGTCACGTGAAATACTATTGTTTTAATAAATTAAGATTTTCCAGGGTAATAATGAAATCAACACACATATTAAATACGGAACACTACGTTATCATGCCAATAACAGACATGCGCAGACAAATAATAGGAATATAAACTGCGCGCCGTCTAGAAATGTATGAGGTCTGAAAACATTCGCGCACATTTTATTTCTATTTTCTTTTAAACAATATTATTCCTATGGAAATTTAAGACTGTTATTAAGAAAATAATATTTTGTTATATTCCGCGATACCTTTTTTTATAAGATAATTAATTGACGGTATTATTGTAAAAATGGTTTAACGTATAAATTATTTTGTTCCGATTGTTTGGAATTAATACGTTTTAGAAGATAGAAGATACGGTTTACATTTTTCGTTTTTCGGAGTAATAATAGAATTTAGAAATAGCGCGGTAATTGACTACATTATTAGAGACGTTAATGAAGTAGCTAAATACGGTATATACAGTATAACGTTTCAATAATTGTAAAAATAAATAACTTAAATAAAATATTACGAGATGTAATATCCCATTTTCCTTTGATCGCCTGTAATAACGTTTTTGCGCGTTATCGGTTTAAACTAGTTATATAAAAAGCAGTTAAAATTGCATTAACAATAACTTTTATAATTTCCTAAGAAATAAAAAAATGTTTTATACGCGAGGAGATAATATTATTTGTAAATACACTGCAGCTGGAATCCGTCATTCTATCGATCGGCGTTAAAAAAAAAGAAGAAGAAATTAGTTTTTTTATTTCTTTCTGTAAACGATTCGAAATAATCTATATAATATTTTTTTATTTTACATAAACTATCTTACACATAACACATTAAACTGGAGAAATGAAATTGGCCAAGCGTTAGTATTATATATTATATATAAGTATGTAATGATGTATATGTATATGTACATACATATACAGAGTGAGTAGCGAACACTAAAGTCCGTGTATAAAATACACATATTAACTATAATATAACGGAATTAAACATAAGCACGGGTTAGTCAATTAAAAGTATAATTCGTTGTCATAAAGGATAAAAATCAAGAAAGAATTGGTATTAATCGTGTTTAAGATATGAATCTCAAAATGTTCATTGTAAAATTATACGGCACGTATTATTACCAGAATACACACGCACATGTGAGGTATTTTATTTATTACGAAATAGATTAGAGTGGAAATAGAAGAAAATAATAGCTAATTTTTTTTTATCGAATTGAACGGCTTTAATAATATTATAACGACCGATTCCTTTTGATTTTTGTGTAATTATTTCTTTGTACGTTATGTTGTAACAGTTATTACGTTCGAAAATTTTGTTACGCTTAAAAAATTAAAAAATATACATTACCATTCAATGGCCCAAACGACAGTTTTACCAATACTGATTTAGGAATACCGAAAAATGAAGTATAATTACTTACCAATTCGCTAAATGTTATTAAAAAATTTCCAAAATAACTTCTCTTACCAAGTATTTATAGATTTGAATTTAGCTTATAATTTAACGACGTTGGCTAGTTTTAAATTAGTTAATATGAAATTGAATTTTGTTTTCTAAACATTTTTGAAAATAAATATACGAATTACTTTTCCATATATTCTACGCAACTTAATAGACATTTCAATATTTCGTTTGAGTCGTTTTCACAGATTTTACAATATTTATAACATATTAGATACGAAATGAATAATATTGAAAATCAGAATGATAGAATAAATGATCGTAATTATATTTAATTATTTACTTTGTATTATAGTTATATTACTAATCAGCAGCAAAACCAATATTTAGTATGTTCTAACATATATATATGCTAATAGTTTATGATATATTTGTCATGATTTTAAGGAATAAGTAAAATGAAAAAAAGTTTTTAATTTGAAAGAATAATAATTTATTTATACAACAAAATATAACATCAAAGATCGGTCAACATTCCAAGTGGCACTTCTTTGACGTTCTGGTAAACTTTAATATAAAAAAATACCGTTTATTAATGTTTACTTCAATGTGTTTCATGATCGTGTTTTCCCTCAACCATATTATACTATGTTTTTTATATAGGAAAACTTTTCTAAACACTTGATGTTTTTAAACAGATTTTTTCTCTGTTCGTAATTATTATTATAATTTTTTCTTTTAATGTACGCATCATATTACGTCAGTTGCTAGTTGTATACATATATGGGTCACTATTAATATCAAATGTTTCGTTTCGAGTTTTTCTTTTGTATTATAAAAATAATAACTATTAATTACTCGTATTTGTTATAGAATCTATGATTATGTAGGTTATTATGGAATGCAATTTCGAGAATAGTTGTTGATTCATTTGGTAACAGTCATCGACAATGTTGACAATCATTCAACGAAAATTCGAAATGACGCTTTTGAATAAATGTTTTGTGTCGTGTATTATTAGTTCAAATAATTCGAATTTTAAGTGAAACTAAAAATATTTGCATTTCAAACGTTTTTCTATTACGCTTCAGATGTTAAAATTATTTGTATGCGTTGTGTTCGATACAAATGGACGCATTTGCGTAAATAATAAAATGATAATAACCTATAAAATGTTTTTTTTAAGATCTCAATTCAATTAAACCGTTTTCGTTTTGCAATTATTAAAAATTCACCAAAATGACCAGTCTAGAGAATCATCTGTGTCCATGTTTCAATAAGTAAAGGGGATATACAAAATTTATAAAGCGTTATATCGCCTTTAAAGTGTTTTTCTAAAAAAATTTTTAAAAATGAACGGAATATATTATTAACGTATATAATATTTACCCAGAACTTTTCAACATTTTAAATTACTTTTGATAATTTAAAAACAATTATCGTTTACGAATTCGTTTTGCTTTTTGTTTCTAAAAAGTGTACGATCAAAAAGAACATTATCCCTTTGGTATTAGACATCATTAGTAAAATTTATAATGTCAATTTTATAATGGTTGGAGTAGCTTAATGATACTATAAAAAATGGATAACGTGCAAATGTAGACGTGATAACGTAAAAGCATTATACCTGCGTATATGATTAAAATATGAACGGCGGCTGTGTAGAAAACTGGCCTACCGGTTACACCATTAACGCACAGTTAATTATTGAATTTATCGCAAAACTATATTATCGTTCCGTTTACTATTTATCGAACTATCAACGCTGACTAATCTGACTCAACTATAATATGCGAAAAGAGACGTCAACGTCGAATTCACTGTTCAAAGTAAATTCGGAAAAGCGATCATCGAAAGACGGAAATGTCCATTAACCGGTGGTGCCGGAAGTACCTTGTACTTTGTAATGATGAGCCCATGTGTAACAATTCATTTTGAACACCTGTTTATAAGCGTACTTAAAGAGGAATCTGTGGACTTGGGTTCAATTTATACGAATAAATTTTTTTTTATTTCAACAAATACGTATTTTGGAAACTTTTCCGTATTCAATGTTTGAATACAACTGAATCGTTCGATGCGTAAACTTTCCCTTTTATAGAGTGAATGACGTTGTCCACAATTGAATCACACCGGTTTATGAATTACTTGGCGAATTATTACCGAATATTACAATTTGAATAAATTACTTTGTGGACGATTTAAAATCCAATTTAATAAGTTATTTTTATTTTTTTGGCATTTCTATCGCTTCCCTAGTATTTAATTGTCGATTATTTTAGAATTAGTTCGAAATTTTTTTTATTGTATATTATGGATTTTTTATAATATATGTTCAGCTATTGGTAATTTGTTTATTTATTGATTTTTATTATTTGTTATATAATTTTTAAATTATTTATAGTTTGTCTTATTTAAAAATTGTCATATTTTTACGTTTGATTTGGGAATTTACTAATTTTGTTTCTTATGTTTTATTTTCGATATTTTCTAATAGACACGTTAAATTATTGTATCTCGATCACTTTCGATATCGTGTTTTTATATTATTATATTTTCATCGAAAAAAAAATTAATATTGATTTTATAATTTTTTCATTATGTACGTGGAAATAATAAATATCTCTAAAAATAGAAGGTTATAAACAATGTCGTGATTACTTATTTATAAACTTAAAATTTTTACGATATATATTCAAGTTTACGTATGATTAAGCTCGTAATACATTTCCAAAAACTGCCCCTAAAATAGATCTAATTTACGCAATTAATTTTACTATCCATCTGTACACGTAATAGAATTTATTATTATAGTATTCTGTTATAATATTCTGTTTATTGTCTCGAACATCTATTTACTTTAATTATTCAAAAAGATATCAAACTTTTATAATATTGGTACATAACTCAAATTTCAAAATTGAAGATCCTTACTATTACTTTAAATTGAATCGTTTTTATATTTCATGTATGTATATAATATTCAAGCTAGAACGCTAGAACTATTGACATACCTACATTTTAAGGTATTCAGCGATAATTCAGTATAATATAATGTAGCTGATTCGTACAAACGATTAAAAGTATAATAATATATTTAATACGTTTATTTTAAGATAATATATTTTACAATACTAAAGATTTAAATATTTTCCGTGTATAATTTACATTTTTTTCTATCGAAATAAAACATTTTAGTTATAATGAAAAGTTTCTCGAAGAAAAATTATAATATTCCTTAACAAATATTTTTTTTTGTATTTTTTACACAGAAAACTCTGGTAATAAATAAACGATTCCTAAATGATTATTTCCGTGCAAATAATGCGTATAATTTAGCGGGATTAATACAAATTGTACGAGCAATTAGGAAAAAACAATCAAGACATGTCTTATAAATCACAGGCTATAACAAAAAAAAATTATGTGTTCGAACGATTAAAGTCTAAATAAATTTACTAGAGTTTATTAAAATGAAAAGTTAGTTAGCTATTGTTTTAGATTTACCGGCTTACGATTTACAAATGGAACGCTTGACACTCTAAAGCTCAACAAGGTAATTAATTTTAAAGATTAAGACTGGAATAAATTACATCAACTTTTCTTGTACCAAACTGAAAGGCACAATGATTTTAATCCAAACTGAATAAAAGTTAAATATGTATTTAATTAACGAGATATCATTTACTCGGGGAAAATTCTCATTAGCATGTTTTCGTTTTATTGCGTCATTTATACACGAATAAAAAATATAATCAAAACACTTTTGTCCCTAAAAATTCAAACAATAAATTCTTCTTTTTCAAAAGAAAAAATAAGATATTAACTGATATATATGTATATATCATTAGCTATTACTTAAAAGTATAAATATATATATATAAAATGTATATTATTATTTAATATACTCCATATTGAAAAACAAAAAGTATTTTGTGTTGCTTTTTCAGTGTACTAGTGTTCAGTTTATTAGTGAAAAAACGCATATGTAGCACGATTTAAATTTACCAATTAAGACATTTCTTAATCCAGTAATGTCCGTAGGTTATTTATTATTCATTATACAAATATTATCGTTGACTTAAAATACGCGCGTTAAAAATCTAAAAAATTTTATGTAAAATAACGATTGTCTAAAAAATATAACTTAAAATTTTTAGATTCTCAGCTCGCGAAGTCCACATAATGATTATATATATAGAGAATTATTATTGATTGTACAAACACACTTACACACACACAAATACACAAACCACCCATGAACACATTAATTACACAATGTAACGCATGGTTTGTGCAAACATGATATTTTGTTACACCGACCGGAAACAATCGTATAATTTAATAAAGTTATGGCATTTGAATAAAAATTAAATAAATAATTTAATAATACCAGTGAAGCGATTCGTAGAATAAATATAGATATATAGGTACCGATTTATAAGAAACGCAGAACGTGCCATAAATAACGCTAATAAATTACCGAGAATATTTTTATTTTCGTTTCGAAATAATAACTTTATTGTAACATTTTATTTCGCAAAGTGTCTTTTTTCGTACAGAGGTAGACTTTTAATTTAATTAAATACATTTTTCGATTCGCGACGAAATCAAACAGTTCAAAATTGCCACGTAAAATTACAGTTACCACAAGTCTTTTTATATTATTTTCAATTCTTTATTGGTTTTAAAATGACGAAATTTTTTGTCTGAAAATAATAGCAATTTAGCTATAAATATTTTCATTTCCTAATTTTATAGTATGGACATAATGATGAATGTGATACGCAGTCATAAAACAAATATATAGTAGTCAATTTCAACGTAAAGCATAATGAAGTAACGATCTCAATTCTCTCTAATAAATAATATTATATACGTATAACTGGATCAATCGCTAAATTGTTTATGATAAATATTTCAAATAATATACGTTAATACTTTGAATAAATTTAAATATTTTTGTTTTGTACGCCACCGTTACGAGCAATGGCATTTTTGGTTAATATTTTAACATCATAACGGGCTTTATACAAATAGAGCATAATATTATACCCGTATATATTCGTGTATAGTGCGAAAAATGAAACACCAAATCAAACTTCATTACTCCGCAAAATACAATTAATATTACTGCCGTCGTAAAACGCCCTCCATTGTAATATTATACTGTATTATTATATCCGTATAGTATCGTACTTTGTTTAACGAAACTTAAACAAAAATCGTTGACGATGAACGAGTTTTGAGCAGGTAAACGAATAAACGAACAATTTGAAATAACGGTGAAATTATTTTTAGCGTATTATTATCGCGACGACATTTTCGTTACGCTATCCCCAACTTATTTCGTCATCTGAGAATAAAAAGGTTAGCTTATCATTTTTTGAAAATACAAGTTTTTATTCGATTATTATTAAATAAAGTCACCCATTTTTTAAAGCTAAAAATACGTATCAAACTTCGTTACTCAAAGAGACACGCAATATGAAAAATGCTTCTATATCGTGCGAAATCGAAAATGTTTTATCCCAGGTGCGAAAAACATCCGCGTTCGTCGACTATTTTTGTTTGGTTTAATTTTCATTTTATTTGGACGCTCGAAATCTACAGAAGGCATTTCATTTTGTTTCGTATTTAGCCGCGGTAGTGGCGATGAACGTCGTAAATATTGTATATATTTCGCCGAATCTGCGGGTCATTTTCTCTTCGTATGGGCCATGTTTCGATTTCTCTTCTCGAAGTTTACCCGCAGATTGAAGGGTTGCTTTCAATAATAACGTCCATCTTATAATCCTAGGAACACTAATCCTATGTTTTTCCTCCCGGAACATCTTTCCGTGTAAACGCCGTGTTTTTCCTTCGACGTAATATTATATTATTCTACCAAATATAATCTTCATCGTGTTCATAATTATTTATTGCCCGTACATAAATGAACATCGATATTGCTGCATAATACATTACGCGTAGGTAAGTAAATTATACTAGTCACTAACACGGCACACAAAATATTCAATTTTATCTCGTGTCTATTACAACACACACACACACGATATTCATAAATTACAATATGAAACTCGTAAAATTAAAAATTGTAAACTATAATATACAAATGGATTTTGGCTCATTTGAGTGGTGAAGAAGGGTTATGTATATCTTGGGTGTTTTGGAGAGATTTTAAATGTGCGTGAGCTTGTGTTTAATTTTATTTTGAAAACAAATAGTACCTATAAATGTTATTTTAATTTTGAAGTTCAGTTTTTGGTAGTTACGTGTTAGCGTACGTATAACGGTGAAAATTGCTTAATAATTATAAGAATTGACAGTTACGTGAATAATATGATATCTGCTACAATAAAAAATGATAATAAAGTCTCTAGTTTGTAAAGGAGGTAACGCTAGTATAATATTGCCACTAGGCGCATTTTATGTAAATGCGATGCTGCAAGTGGAGACGTGCTTCCTAACAGACTTTTGTACGTTGATTGGATTAATTATGTGGTTATCTTCTCTGGGTAGGTCGTGATCCGTGGATCAGGATAGATATGTTATTATATTATTTTTAAAACCGACTATTGTCGAATTTTTAATAGTGTTCAATTTATTTTTAACTAAGTTGGTTTTGTAGTTAATTAAGTTTCAATTTAACTGCACTAAGGTACTTTATTTTATGAAAATTATACATAACTTAAAACGTAATTAGTTATTATTATATTTGAAGTATTAAATTCACTAGTTATAAATATTCCTCGACTTTTGAATTTTGTATAAGTTCAGCATATGATTTAAAATGATAAATGATCGATCTAATTATTGGATGTAGCCGAGAACGGTGTTAATTTGGTAGCGAGTACGAATTTTAATTACGTTAAATTAACCTTTCGGTTATATTATCTTGATGTTTGTGTAATAACAGTCTATTTTAAAATATGCTTTGAACTCAAAATTTTAATTATTTAATAACGAATTAACGTGATAATTTATATGTTTCGTTCATAGTTAATGTTCTAACTCACCATTTGAATAAATATTAAATTTTTTATCACAAAAAGAGTTTATTGAATGAAATAAAAACCAATTGTACTTTTAAAATATAATGGATAAATTTAATATATATTTTCTGGTATTATTTTAGAAAAATAATTTAACGTTTAATATTTTATACGAAATTATGGGTAAAATATTTTACGGATAAAATTCTTGATAAAATATTTGTTGGAATATTTTAATAATAATTTGAAGTCGAATTGTAGTACCTCTACGTAGAGCAATCGAGGACATTTTATTAAAATATTAAACCTATTAAATTTACACTTTAACAGCAATATAACAAAAAAAAATATATATATTTAATTCTGCTGGAATTAAAAAAAAGTTCTATACCATAAATTAAATACTAAATAACTAATCATAATAGAAAGAAAAGAAAGAAAATAAAAAACAAAATATCTGGTAAGAAAACATAAGATTAATATTTATTTTAACTAAAATGCGTATATAAATATATATATATATATATATATATATATATATATATATATCAGATACTGTTCAAAGTTAAATTAGACGAATATAAATGATATTAGTTTATTTTTACGATATATTTTAATATGATACTCTAAAAGAAAATTGAATCATTATACAAATTCGTATCGAAATTCAATCGTGATAATATTACTTTTTTATGGAAATTTTCTAAACATTTATATATATATATATATATATATAATGTATTATTTTTAACACGTTCATATAATATAATATGAGTTAATTTCTAAAAAAAAATTATTGTACTTTATTATTTATTGTATTTTGTCATTTTTTCTTTAACAGTATAGCCGTGGAAATTATTAATTAGATTCGCGAATAATATAATATGTTGTATAGTATATACGATGTATATTGTACAGTTTAAATCGATAAACATTTGTTCGTTTCATTTTATATAAATATATTATTCGAACCCATTATAGTTATTGTTTATTTGTGTTCATTTTTAAATAGATCTGTGTTATATAAGTTTATACAACGAATAATTGTTTTTTTGACAGGTGTCAGAACCAAACTACGGTTTAAATTGTTTTAGGAATATTTTCGAATATCAACTTATTTGAAAACTTTTATATTATGAAATAATATTATGAGTAGAATAAATTTCGACGAACCTAATTATTTCAAAACTCTGTTCACACAATATATATATATATATATATGGATTTTAATTTACTTGTATAGAAAATTGGAGTATTAAGTGTTAACAAGACAGTGCTATTCTTGTATGCCTCAATTAAGTCTTCAATATTTTAATTAGTAAATTAGTTTTTTATGATCTAATGCTTGTGAATACATACAAGTAATTTCTTTTAGTACTTCTGTGTATGCTTTTAAGGATCATAAAAATAGTCAAAAACTTCATAAGTATTCTTTTTAGAAAAGTAATGAAATTTAGAAATAATGAAATACATTTATTTACCTTAATAGAGACATATACGAAAAGGTTTATTACAAAAAATAAGGAACATTACAATTATTAAAAATATTACTTTAATTAAGAATTTGAATAGAATAAAATTGAATGTTATGTTATGGAATAATTTTAATTATAAAACTATTAAATTATTGACTTGAAATTTCATCAATATTTGTATAGAATCGTATTCTGAAATATAAAAAAAAATAAAAAAATAAGACCAACTTATAATTTACCTATCAAATAAACATTTTTATCTGTACTCTATTGAATTTAATTGATTGTTGCGGCAATCTAAACAGTAAAAGTATAAATATCGTATATATCATGTACATACCAAATAGTTTATTATATATTTACTTTCTATAATGTTTAAAAAAGTAAACAGAAAAATAAAATTGTGTGAATTAATTAGATTTGAATATATATATATATATGTGAGTGTAAAATGTTTTTATCTGTTTATCGTATATATTAGTAATACATGTAAAAGGATAAAAATATACACCAATTGTATTATATTATAATTCCGTAAGTATACAGTTAATTCAATTGCCTTTTGAATATACGCTTAAAAGCTTTTAGACAGTCTCGAATATACTCATAATGTTAAAATAATTATAATAATTTATGCCGTAAATTATATTTAATTAATATTAGTTTGAACATTGACAATGATAATGATTTTAATTTCATATATGTATACAAAAATATTATTAAATAAAAAACGTATTCCACTTTCTTTAATCATTATAAATTATAAATATGATTAAAGTTTTTGATTTTAATAATATTATTGTTATACTCATCGTTTAAATAATAAAATACTATGTGTGTGTATAATACAAAAGTTTATACGGTCCAAATATTCAAACCCGGTTTATACTATTATTGTTGTTGAACCGAGAAATGTATAGAATTTTCATAAGAATTTCCATAGTCATGAAATGTGGATAAATTTTATTTTAATAAATTTAGTTTTCTCTCAAAGAAAGCTCTCTAAGATTAGAGGTCGACAATCAGTTTGCATTGATCGATATCGAACAAATGCGTACTACTTGGATAATTCAAAAACTATATATACGTATTGGGAATTTTTTAGTTAACGTCAGTAACTGAAATTGAAGAGAGCCTATATATCGGATCAAATTTAAAACGTTTATTATGTGTATGTCTAAAATTTAAAATTGCATTTTTGAATTCAGGACGTATATTAGATGGTATCGGAATTAAATTGAAACTATTTTGAAATTGGGTAAATCAGTGGGATTTGAAAACTAAATTAAATTTTGATTCCATTAATATTTAGTACCTAAACGTTGTCTAAGACTCGTCTGAACTTTGGTATGTCGGTATTTTAAGAATATTTACATACAGTTTATACCATAGTATAAATGTTGTGATACACCACTATTTGTTTTAGAATTAGGTGTAAAACAAGAATTCTTAGCATAGTAGAAAGTTATATACAAAAATGTTTATTTTGTCAAACCTTAAAGTAAGACAATTTTTTCCACGATTTATATGTTAATGATTAGTACTAATTTTATACACTGACAATAATGTGTTATTGTGCATACTATTCATACATAATTGGTACAAGCCTCATAAATTTATTTTTGCTATTATGCGTATATTTAATAAAAGATTATATCAAACAAAACGTAAAGTGTTTGGCTTTCTTTAAAATAATGAGCAATTGTTATATTACACGCTATACATTAATGAACACCGTGGTTTTTTTTATAAATTTATTAATCCCGAAAAACACGAAAATGGAAAAATATCTAATTAAAACGGTTATATTATATTATTTATATTCCAATATATTTTAACGTTAAATTACTATAAAAATATAATCTAATCGATAATATAGTGCGTAAAAATATGTTTTTATAATTATTGTAAAAAAGTATATTATATCAAAATAATTTGGTTTATTCGAATATTATATTTCGTAGTAGATAAATTGCAAAAAACGTATAATATATGCCAATACAAAAGTAAGACTAACGTTTAATGTCCGTATAAAAAAGTAATTTAATATTCTGACATTAGAAATTTATGTGTCGTTAAAAGTTAAATTCCCATAAAATGTTAAAAACTAAAGTACGTGCATCATAGGCGACATTAATCATTATATTCATGAAAGCTAAGGACGTTTATAGCACTTACAATTTGTCTTAAAAAACATTCAACTGAAGTTTAGGTTATACTAATATAGCCATAATTAAGAATATTTCATTATGTTTATTGTAAACGTCGATAATATATTTTGAAGCGTATCGGAAACGATGTACACTTTATGGCATTTGAGACCTAAAACCTAGACAAAAGTTCGACCATTTAACGTCAATAGAATTTAATTCTAGACAAATATTTGAACCCATCAGTATCTATTTTAGGTTTTATAAGCTTTTGATATTTTGATAAAAACTATGTTGAAAAATTATACTAATTTTTACATTTATTGAGCTATTTTCCCTGTATAATTAGAAAAATAATTAACGAGTGAACTCTCATTACTGCGTAGAAAAAATACCGATAAATTGAAAAGTGTTTTCAAAACAATGTCAACACGAGTTCATACATATGAAAATTGCTTATCCAATGTTCCTTAGACGCATATTTCCGGTCCTCTTAATCTTACCTAAAGAATGATTCCGAACGTAGTTGGGTTTATATTATGAACGATTTTCAAAATATTAATCTAAATCGATTGTTATACTTTGTTTGATATTTTCCTATTACTTTTCTAGGTTTTAAATACTTATTTATAATTGTTACTGATTATAAATCGATAAAATAAAATTGCGAAAAAATTTGAGGAATTCTATTCTAAACCTTAACCCCAATATTTACAAATTAAACATCGTTTTAAAAAAAATCGTATTTACAGGCATATAATATAATACAGATTTCTCATATACTTTTTACGCTCATATTGTAAATTACGCTGCAATTATGACGTATCAAATGAAAATTAAATTAAATAGCGAGTAAAAACAAAATAATTATATTTTTAAGTTTCAAATTTATTACTTTTTTATTAATATATTTATGACGAAAACATTCTTTAATTCTTGATTATTTTTAAGTAAATACATAATAATGTTTTGAAAGTTCGCTGTTCAAATTCGAATATCAAATATTTAATATTTATAAAAAAAATTTAATGGTTCAAAATGACAATTTCACTTTCAAATAAAATAACATGTCGGGGAAAATTTTATATAAAACAGTAGGTATATGGCATAAAGTTTGTATATGGTCACCCTATTATATCAACAAGCTAGCTAAACACCATGAAATTGTTTAAACAAGCCTATCTTCAGTGTAGTTATATAGTTCGTTTTTCCGAGTTAAAACTTGTATACCTATGACAATGCCATGTACGGAAATTTATTTCTAGAAGGGACGTTACATTTTTATGGCCATTTTCCTAAGTGTTAAACTATTACAACTTATCGGATCAATTACTACTTTTGCAAAAAAGGACATTGCTTAATATTTTTTGTTTGATAAAACTCTGTTAAAAATACCTATTTGCCATTTATGTATTAATAAATAATTATACAAAAATTTATAGGTACTTAACGTGACATAATATTATCGGGGTATATATAAATTAAAGCTTAAGAAACTTCATAGATAAACGAAATGTACGAGAAAATAACTGTTATTTTTTAAAAATTCGATTCGTTAAAAAGTATGAGAATTTCGACACACCAGTAAATATTTTACAATTTAGATATTTTTTGTTTTTTTAACGAATACAAATCGCGTTTTTATATTTTAATAGATATAAACTAAATTATTTAGTAAAAATATTATGTTTTCATATTTTCCGTATCATTAAATGTCTAATTAAACGGTTTTTAATAAAAGATCTACAATTTAATTCGGAAAATTTTTATTTATATTCGATATTTTTAACGTTAATGTATTCTATACATAATGCAATATAAAACATGTATGACTGTTTTCATAAAGATGAAATATTTAAGCTATGTGACACAAATGTATACGCTAAAAAGTCTGATAAATGTAAAAATATGTAATATAAAATTTTATAGTGCACTGAACTTTAGAGACATTAATCAATTTATGTATAACTTAGTATCTAACAGGATTTTACATAAATGTAAAATGGCACAAAATGTATAAGTTTCGATTTTTTATGTAGTACGTATTAAATAAAACTGTTATGGATAAATTAGTTTAATGGAAATAAAAACGTCTTAGGGAGTGATGAAACTTATGTTCCAAATGTTCCTTTCTCTATTTTGGTTACAGAACTGCTAAACGATACTAGTTTTGTTATAAAATAATGTATTTACTTACATAGGTGTCATTTGGTGAATAGGAAAGTGTGCGCTTTGCATCTCTTAGTTTTCTATTTATAATAGTTATTAATAAATTATAACAATTTACTATTGTTAGTGGGGGCGCTAGAATAACCCGAGTAATGGAAGCGGCTGACCTCACGAGAAAAGATATGTGGCGACATAGTCACCCCTACTGCAAAATGTAGAAACGATACTCATTTATTAGTTTTTATGAAAAACTATATAAAATTGAGGATATTCGAATTATATAATGAAATACAAATAACGGGAAGTTTCTAAGAACGAATTATGCGTTTTAGAACTTTTCGAAGGTAGACTTGCCATTGATAACCCAAACAATTTTTTTTTCTATTTTAAATAATAATAATAAAATTGTATATAAACTAATATCTTAACACATAATACGTGTACTCAGTTCGGTGAATAAATTTAACGTGCGAAATATTTTTATTGACCTTCATATATTTTGTTAAATAATGGTTAGAAAAACAAAAATTTACAGAAAACCACGTTAAAAAGCATAAACATGATTTTATTTGTTATAACTCGAAAATACGCGATAATATGTAAAATAAAATTGGTATTATTCGATTCTGTAGAATAAAAGAGAAATTTGTCTAATCTAAGTTAAAATTCAACGAAACGAGTAGAAAAAAAAACACGTAATTCCATAGACCTCTTAATTATAATATTAAAATATATAATTATATAAAAATTATTTTTGAACGAAATTTCTCCTTAACGTATCGCCAAAATTAAATATGTCCTTAAGTAATTGTTTAAAAGGGGTAAATTATGTTTAATTTCCTAGTTTATTTACTCGTAACATTATTATCGCATTAAAATTGCTTCCTTCCCCGCCTATATATGATATGCTTATCCGTCCGAAAATACGAATATGTATATGTATATTATACGGTAATTATTAATTACAATTAACGTTTTATTAAGATTTGTCGCGTCCCCCATCCGGTAAAGTACTCGTACACAACCATCAGTGGCTTGAGCGGCCGTGGCGTAGACGGTGCCTAACTGTAGCCGTCAGAGAGAGCAACTATCGGGTTTACCACCGCCGTCGGTTGGGTCTTTGGCCGTCCTCTATACTCGTTGGATCGTCTCAGCGATAGGCCGCCCCCTGCTCGCAGCACTACACGCGTACACATACGTCGTTTTCAGTATTGCCGCGTAATACTATATAGCGTGTTGTCTTTTGCCCGTCCGTCACGCCGCCAAGACAATCGCCACGCGTATTATTATTGTTCGAACAAATACCGACGTAATTAATTATTATTTCTTCCCATTGCACTCTTTTTCGTTTAAAAATGGATAAAAACTATTTCGACAGAGACGATATTACGCTTCATTAATTGTGTGACCTCACCCCTCGTAGTGATCCCGATAATTATCAACTAACAAAACATAATAAACATTTCATCCGTTGTGCACGTTGTCTGGACCGCGCGTGTTTCTTACACTTGAAAATCCCGTGCGTTATCGTTCGGCGTCTATCACGCGTATTATAACGTAGCTGCCCAAAAAAGGCATTGTAGTGAAGAAAACGCGTCCCTTATTAACGGTGGTTTGTATTGCTCCGGTTTCGCGTATATTGTTCGTTTATTCTCTTTTTATTTTTCGAAAAACCAAAAGTTCAAAATTACAAACATCGTACGTTGAATGTATGCATGGTAAAGTCGTACCGCAAACCCCCGTTAAAAAAACGTAAAACTATTCAACGAGTCGACGCCGAAATGGAACAACAGGTCACCGCTGAGAGTATGTGGAAATCAAGAAAACTGTGGACATCGATTCTGCTGTTCGTGGTGCTGTTCGTAACGCCAGGTAAAATTATTTAAATTTTTCGTTTTTAATATTATTACAAATTTCTTACGATTTAGAAAATATACGTACATATATATATATATATATATATATATATATAT